>JAJDMX020000008.1:0-250260 GCA_022345685.2 Nothomitra cinnamomea | reverse complement strand
TCTGGCAGTGTCCTTCCAATAACGGCTTAGCGCAACGTACAAGCCACACTGGCCAGAGGGCCTGAGCGCTGAGGCAAGGTTCTCCCTACAAAATTTGTCACGTGCTGTTCGAGGCGCTGACAGCGACTAACCTTGGGCACATTGAACAACAGTTTATCTGGTCGTTGCGCCACAATTCTCTTGGAACATGTGTCACGGCACATGAAGTCCAAAGAGGAATAGTCCTTGGGCACTCGCAGACAAACGGGGACCAAAGTAACAGCAGCCCTTATTCGGGACGAAGTCAGCAATTAAAATCGTAGAACTCGTTTCCTCACCGTGCCTGCAAGGCCGGTGGAACATTCTCACTCGCAAGAAATTTCTCAAAGAGGAAACTTTGGAGGGGCATTACCCGACATCTCCGTTTCAGCTTTTGCAAAAGCTATGCTTGAAGCCTACATGGCAGTAAGGCCAGAAAACCAATAGCCATTTCCATGATGAAGTCAGGGCCGCTTGATTGACGAAACTCAAAATCTCGGCCGTCATAGACCCTTTGATCTGCTCGCAATCGCAGGGAACTGGCAAGTACAGCCGCCCCGTTGGCCAAGGGCCCTATTCCATAAGTAGCACCCGTATGGGGACTCGGGAGACGCCGCAGCAAGCAGTCGCCGCCCTTCGCTTTGCCCTCTATCCCCGTCCCTGAATCCACGTGGAAAATGACGATGTGCAGATGGGGATTAATGGTGGTCAATGAACCAAGAACGGGCTGGTGAAGTACTCATTGCGTACCTCACGAACTAGGGGGCCACGGGCTAAAGCGTTCCCATCCAGCTGACATCTTCCTTATCAATATCGAAAGCTGACGATGAATCACAGACAGCTACAGACCAATCTCGTCATATGAACAATTCTTCCCCTTTCTTTTAAAAGTAGTCTATGTAGTGATATGGGTGTTGCCCCCCGCCCGCTCAGCCGTCTCAACTCTGCAGCTCATTAACATTAGTCAAAAGGAGAAAGTGTAAAGAAGCAACCCGAGAAGAGACAGAGCTGCGGGCGGAAGGCGCACTCTTGTACCAGGAGTTATTCCCCTTTATCTACCAATCCGCGAATAGAAACCCGTCGCCTAGCATACTACACAAAGTTCCCTCAATCGGAATGAAAATCGGGGGAAAGATACACATTATGAACATGTAAGGCCTTTTCTAAAAAAAAATGGACCAGTTCAGGAAGTGCCTGTTCACGAGCACTAGGGGGTTCCCGCCTCTTGCTCAACCAATACAAAGGGGTATGATGTACGGTCGGAAGCCCCGAATCCTCGAGACGTCCAAGAAGCGAATGACAGGGTATATACAAGAAACGAGGGGTGTTAGGAATGCGCTAGGGACGAAGAGCAATGCTAGAACGCCGATGGGGGACATCAAATGCAAGCGCCTATGAGGACCTAACAAGAAAGGTCGTGATACTGGACGCATACGGGCACGAATGACATGAAAAAGTGCGCATGTCTATGTCCCGCCGGCTGACAGGCGGGAGCTATGTTATGCGGTCGAATAGGATCTAAAGTTCCCTCTTAGGAGATGCAGATTAAAATACGCAAAAGCTCAACTTAGGGCAAAACGCCAGGAGCTGTAGAAAATCTCATGAGATCTTTAAGGTCGCTTCTTTGGTTCATCAAAGCTATCGTCTCCTTCCAAAATCTGGCTGAGACCAGAAAGTGAGAAGGTGCTGCTCGAGAAATGTATTGCGACTAACCACGCGGCTGCGAAGTTGAAGAGTTGGTGGAGGAGGTACGCATATGTGACGCCGTAGACTGCCGCATAAATCGCGAGGAAGCAGAAGAGTGAATTTGTCACATAACGAAGCCTTTGGAATTATTAGTTAGCCGTAGGAGTCAGGAGGGGGACTATTAATATGAACAAGGGGTTTATTCTTACCGAGAATTCACTCTTGGGATCATCTTTCCGCTGGTAAGGGTTTCGACAAGGAGGAGAAGTGGCATAATTGAGAGAACATTGTGATGGGAGGAGAACGGGGTAAGCCAGTGGACTGCAAGGTTGTGAATCCAAACTACCAGAACAGGCAAATTGATCGGAAGAACCCAAAGCATGATTACGAGTAATGAGTGTGAGTAGTTGTAGAAGTTGAAATGTGCTCCGGAACGCTATATAGGGTTAGTTTGAGCCGTAGGGCAAACCTATGGATAAACTTACTGTTTCACGAGCGAAATGTAGCGCTCGAACACATGTTGCGACCTGCACTATACATGCAACCATATAGGCAAATTGATAAGGAATGAACGTAGCTACGAAGAAAAGGAGAACGCTTGTGGTAATGATGCGTCTCCTTGGACTACTGGGCGCAAAAGCCATAGTAACCCTCCTATTATCATCAGTTTTATCGCTAAAGCGGAAGAGCGGTCTCCTCACCTTCTATCATCGTTCCGTATCCAGCCAGACCGTGCCGTAAGCAGGCCGTACAGTGTGGTCAAAATTTGCGTCAGAGCAAACGTAGTGTAGTGGACAGCTACGCAAACACCAGCACTGACTAGACCAAGCAGGGGCAGAAGGAACCAGAAGAAAGGGTCTTGAGATCCGAGTAGTAGGTCATTTCTAGTATAGTCAATGGCAGACTCTGTTGAATTCTTTCCCCAATTCAGAAAGCCGAAGCTCGTGGAAGGTTTTGGAGGCTCTGAATTGGCCCTGGATAGGGATACAGAGAAGCAAGTGAGTGCTAAGAGGACAACTGGGAGAGAGTGCCTGAGCACGAGGTCAACCCCCTCTGAAAAGCTCATGAAAACGCCTATATCATGTTAGTTGGAAGGAATCACACTTGGGTGCGGAAAAACCATACCCGTATCGTCGTAGACACTGAACTGCTTCCTAAGAACAAGAGCCACAACCAGCAGTGGGAATGCTGCAAAAATAACCCTGTATCTCATGAACAGTTTTCCCATGCTGCCAGCAAAATCAACCTTTAAGGATAGATGAACGGAGGTATTGCAGGTGGGATCAAACCAGAACTGCAGGGACACTCCATTTCTGCCACTCTGTGCTTTCAATGGCGGGGGCATAAATGGCGCAACTCCATGAAGGTTGATATCTGCTTGCCTTACATTCACGAAATACTTCGATTCAAAAGGATCCGAGAGGTATTGCCGTAAAAGGGGTGTAAAAAGTTCCCCATCGTCTCCACATGTCTGAGTGCCAATGCTGAGTTTATACGCCAAAAGACTAGAATGAACCGCCGGGATTTTCACGTCGACAACCATGGGCCTGGAAGGAGATAGTTTCATGCGCATACCAATAGTTAATAATTGAGGAAGGCCAATATTTGCTTGTATGACAGAGTCAGAATTGTCGCTGAACTCTGCAACTACCCATCCTGATGTGGGGTCAACTGCTTTGTCGACTACTGCGACAAATTGATGTTCTGTGATGTCTTCCAAGTCATACTGTAGATATGAAAAAGGTGCTGTTTCTTCGAAGGGATATTTTGACGTTCTCGTCGAGGCAGGTAATATGATCACATCTGCAGCTGCGTTCTTACAGGCCAACCTAGTCGATCCAGAGCTATCACCAGAAAGGTCCATGTTCATAGAGAATAACGCTGCTGATTGGCCTGCTTGAAGGGGGAACACGCTGCAAAACAAAACTTCCAGCTTACCGCTCTCCCCTGGAGTATCGAGCTTCTGGTTGGACAAGAGCGTGAACCGTTTCCCTCCAGGGGTTCCTTGCGGAGGAACGGGTAGCAGATATGCTCGTGGCTTTCGTGACCGCCCAAAGCCCCTCAAAGTCAACCTCTTGTCTTCGGATATTATGGAGTTTGAATTGTCCTCAAGCGTTAAGAGCGTCGTAGGCTCTGTCGCGACATCAGCGTCTACCAAGACAAGAAGGAAAAGTGCATTTGCTTACCTTTCTGCGGAAGAGTCTTTTCGACAACGCCTTCCATGCCGGTTAGATACCATTTCTTGAAAACACGCATTCTCTCTGCACGTGGTTTCGTCTGCCCAGGCCGATTAACATCGACAATCTCCATCAAGGATCGTACAACTGCTCGCCGGAATTGGTCGCACCAGAGAATCTGTTGATGATCCATGCCAGTCCACACGTTAGGCACGGATGACGTAAAGACTGTGAAACCATGTGTCTCAGGTACAAGGGACGCGAGGCTTGCATAATCGGAGGGCACCACCGTATCTAAGCCACCTCCTGCAATCGATATAAGTGTTACATGCCAGAGAGGGTTGTTGTTTGCCCACTTCTGCGAGTAAGCCTCTCTCCAATAGTCGTTGATATGCTTGTATGTCCTAACGATATCTGCGTCGAAGGAGACTGGGGGTCGTGCATGGGGGGCGGACATGGTAATTATGGTGTTGATGGTACTTGATTGATAGTTCGGCATTGTTAACATAGTCCGAGCGACAATTCCTCCCATCGAGTGCCCCAAGACTATAACCGATGTAGGATCCGGAAGATCTGAATCGCGCGTCGACCGCCTTGAGTCATGATAAAGAGAGAGTATATATGCTACTGCATCGTTCAGATATTCTGCTTGATCTAGCAAGGTTTGTCCATGAAAGGCGGTTATATCCTCGTTGAAGTCGACAGTGAAGAAGTCTAAACTTCGGGTACCTCCAGTAATCGCTGCCGAATCGTGCTGAACGACATTGTGATAGTAATAGGCTGCCTCTGCGGCAATTGATCTAACTTGTCTATAGCTGCCTGCATTTCCTGGAATAAACAAAACAGGCACTCCATTCACCTACAAGACAGTCAGCCAAAATGTTTTGTACAAGATCAGAATGTGAGGTACCTTGAGATCGTCATCATCTATCCCCACCTCTCTATACAAATACAATGAGTATTTCGTTGCAAATCGTGTGTGTTCGGTATCAAAGTCTACGAGCTCTGCATACGCAGGGTGCATCCCTGGCATTCTACAGCCTTTAATGTCGAGCTGCCGAACCAGAAAAGAATGAATGATCGTGAAGAGGAGTAAGGCGGCGAAGGACGTCGTCAATAGCGTCGAAAGCGAGCATGACCAAGGACTTCGCCATCGTGATCGTCGATGTATTCGAGGTTCCGGCATCTTGTCAATCGGAATCTCTCGTGACAGCGGAATCATGCTTTTCGAACCCTTCTCCGAGGTTGCTGTCGTAGCAGCAGGAGGTTTCCAGGGTCTGAGGCTAGCGACTGGCGATGCCTCTACTCCGGAAACCCTCTCATTCCTCCTTCCGCTCAATTTCTGCGGTTGCTTCCTGGGAGACAACTCCTTAGAGCCTGAATCGGTCTCCGTTTCCTCCTCTTGCGCCTCCGCAGGGGAGTCTGTGGAAGGAGTGCTGATTTCGTCTTCGTCCTCCGCAGCCGAACTCGACGGCCGTCTCCGCATTAAAAATTCGGATGATCACCGCTGGTGCAGCGCGCGAAGAAACCGCGAGACGGAGGACGAGGTTAGCTGAGGATTTGGGCCAAGGAGTTGAAAAGGACGTTTGCCGAGAGCGGCGATAGCGAAAACGGAAGCGTTCGAATTAAACGAATGGATGTCACTGTCCGGGAAACCTCCCGAGTCAGCAAATCCACGAGACGACAGATACGTTGGAGGTAGAGGGTGGCCGTGTAGAAGTCAAGCGCACCCAAGAACCAACATGCATGGTGATCCCTCGATGGCCCTTCGGTGCAGCTGTTCTGGCCCTTCGCCGGCGCTATTAGGTGGTGAGTAACGGGTGACGAACAATAGGCGTACAATTGGGGTATGGGAAAATGAGGTTGGTGGAGCGGCGCGGGCGTGTCGGTGGGCCTCGAGCGTTGGTTTCTTCCGACAAGGGCGCCGCCGACGCCTGCCGTAAATTCACTAGCGGATGAGAGCACCGTAAAATTGCGGTGGTTGGCAGCACCTAAGACGACCCAAGGACCCTTTAAATTGTGGGGGTGGATCCTTCCGCAAATCCAACCAAACGAAACCAAACTAAATGTCATCTCGTCTCGTCTCCTGTCTTGTCAGTCGGCGATGCATCGAATTACAACACGACTCGGTCACAGGTACAGTACGTATCTACAGAGAATCCGGGGTCCTGTGTATACATACACGTCTAGTAGTCGCACCAGGGGCTTATTTAAATTCCTTTTTGAAATGCCAACGGTTGTGGACGCCCATGTGTCATCCTGTGCGAAATCCCAGCGCCGACATCATGCAATTTGAATACGTTTTTGCACGTGACAAAAATTTCGGAGCCTGGACGAAGCGGCGTCTCAATTCAGTTTATTAGCGGCCCAACCGCCACGTGCTCCCGCCGCTGAAGCGCATCATCTTGCTCCAGTTTCAGAGTTGCTCTCGCCTTTTTACGCTTCTGCGTCTCGATTCTTCCGTATTGGCCTCTAGCACCGTGTTTGATCTTCGTGATCATGTCCGCTGCTCTACCCTTTGTAAGTGTGTCCGGCGTCAACGGATCGTTCTGGTCACGAAACTTATTCAAGAACGCGACTTGGCCGTCTGACGCTGGATGCTTCCTCCAAGCTTGGTTCTTCGCAATAAATCTCCACTCAAAGGCTTCAGCCGCGTACGTGTCTGCTCCGTGGACCGCGTCCTCAAAGGTTATAGCAGTCGCAATTACTCGCGGTTTTGGGTATATTGGTTTTGAAGGGTGACGCCAGAGCACTTCAGGTATCTTCCTTGTTTCTCGTACCTGAAAGGAATCATTGTCCGTGGCCTTTTCAATTGTCAACGTCTCGCCCGTTTTCACAGTTAGTACGAATTTCCCCGGCGCTACCTGCACCCATGCAAGTTGGCTGATAGCTCGGATATGTCGGTCCCCGGATGTATCATCAATGAGATCAAACACTGAGTCGTAATCTGTGAAGGTGAGCTCGATGGAACGATGGTTGGGGCGCACGCCGGCCTGTGGAGATAGTGCTCCCAGTTTCGAGCCGTCTATTTCCCCTTGCTGCTCGCGCTCCCGCCTTTCGTTATCCTTAAGCTCTCGGAGCGTTTTAAGTTCCTTAACGTTAGCCTCATTAACGACCTCAATTGGGTCGAGCCCAAAAAGAGTGGGCGTTGTGACAATGCCCGTTTCTAAAGAGGCTACCATATCGATGATGTGACAGTTCTCTTTGCCGGGATAGAGACGCATGCCTCTCCCAATCATCTGAACCAGTAAATTCCGTGACCTAGTAGGCCTGGCAAGGAGGACGCAGTCAATGTTTGGTATGTCAGTACCCTAAAATGTAATTTGAGCATATCTCTATTGTGAGCAAGATTGCAGCTGTAAATACCTCCGTAAAAACTCCACAGTTCAATAGGACTGGAAATCCTCTGTTTCTGAAGGCATCCAACCGTACGCTACGATCTGCCTTCGGGGTGTCTCCCGTGACATATCTCGCATCAATGCCTCGTTTGCAGAACATGTCAGTGAGACTGAGTACATGTGCAATATCCACACAAAATACAATGGTCGACTTCCTCCCACTAGCCTTCGCTAACCATGACGCAACAGTATTTTCATTGTTCTCTTTAGTATTGAAGACCTTCGACAGTTCTCCGGGTTGAAAGTCGCCATTGACTCCCTTTCTGACCCTAGATATGTCCACATTCGATCGGACAGTCGTGAAGATCACGTCTGAAAGCCATTTCTCGTCTATCATATCAACATAGTCCCTATGTGAGATATTAGTTTTAATTGTTCAAGATGGCCTGACAAAGTAATCACTAACTTGTGATACACAATATGATCGATAGCAGCCCCGAGCTTCAATCCATCGAATCGTGACAAGGTTGCCGATACACCTACAAGAGCCGGAGTTTGAGGTGTCCTTTGCTCAGGGGGTACGAGCAGGCCAAAATGAGAGAGCACTTCCATATACCCAGGGGCGACTATATGATGGGCCTCATCCACAAGTAGAAGTTTGAATCTCTTCGGGTTGAACTTCGAAATACGATCCTTAGAGGTCATGCTCCTTACGGATGCAATGGTGATATCCGCAACTCCTGTTGCATGTGAATTCCCCATTTCGATCTCAACGCTTCTTGTGGGATACGCCTTCATGCAATGTCTGGCGGCTTGCTCAACGAGTTCTTGTCGATGGACAAGAATAAGAGTTTGGGAGGCATCTTGACCAAGGCACGGAACGCGATCAATTAGGTGGGTAAAAATGACCTGGAAGGGTTAACTGCCGCTCATAGACTAGCCTAGGTATAAAAAAAATGGGCTTACTGTCTTTCCGCTACCTGTTGCCAAAGATATCCCCAGCCGTTTGTAGCCTCTGTCAAGATGTGACAATACCGACTGAATGCATTCTTCCTGGTATTCGCGAAGGCGAAGTCCAGCAGGCGCTGAAGGAGGTCTCTCAACAATTGTTGGCGCTTGAGCCACAGATATAATGGAGGCCCTGGGAATCTTGGGTAACCTTTGTTGAGGTAGACGTCTGAAAATTCTCAGCAAGTTTCTCGAAGCTTGTGGCATGCTTTGATAGCTAATGCTCAAACTCGCATAAGCACCTTGTGTTCTCATATGCGGAAGAGAATTTAGACGCGCGGAAATGTCGATAGGCGCGATATATGAAGCTTAGACGCAGGCGTAAAGGCGCCTATAATTACTGGTGACAACATCCGCAGCGCAGACACAAACTGCTGGCAATTATCACTTGAAAACTCTGCAATGGTACTAGACAGATGCTCCTCTCCTGAGACAAATCTGGGCTGATTGAATCATCAACGCCGCTCATGGCAGCGGAGATGCAAATATTGCGTTATCTGAGCTTTCAGAATGCTGGAATCAGGTGTTTCTGAGGATGGGAGTGAGTATGAAGATTCTCAGTCGGAGTCAATTTCCCCGAGCGGGTCAAGAAATTCCATAGGCGAAGAAGAAGTGCCCAGGCCTGGTGCTTTTCGGGACAGCTTCACCAATTCCGAGTTTCAGAAGAGGCGCGGAAAGCCAGTGTACATTGATTCTTACCGAGACCTCTTAAATACCGCTATTAAAGATACGGCGGCGAAGATTATTTACGCGGAAAAGGTCCCATTACCGCCTAACTATATTGGCAGCTCCTTCTGGACCAGCGAGGAGAAGGAACTATTCTTCAACGCCCTAGCTAGATATGGCAAAGACAACATTCGCGCAATTGCAGCTGGCATTTGCACTAAAACAGAGGTTGAGGTACGTGCATACTCGCTGCTGTTACAGCAAGGTGTCGTGGAAAAGTGCTTGAATGAGCCTAGGCAGCAAATGCTTGGGATTGTGGATCTGCCTGCTGCCCTAGAAATTGGCCAAGATTGCTGCGAAGTCCTAGATCAAGCTGCAGACGGATTGGAAGTCTATCAGCAAATGCATGAAGCCAAGGTGGAAGAGGAGAAGTGGGACGGGCTGTGGCTCCTGAACTATGCCATCGCTCTCTGGGTGGAAGAACGAATTGGTGATGGTGAGAATGGTTGGGCCGAGGTTACAGAGGTCCTGCCGGAGGCCGAGCTTTTAATATTGAAGAATTGGGTAGAGCTCTCTGAGAGGATTTTCATGAACCCTGCGCCGCCAAGAGAACATGAAAACTGGCGCTTTATGGCTGCAGATACAGATGAAACGCCCTCCATTCGATATACAGCCTTTATCGACTTTCACACTCTCGCTGTGAGTATCACGCGAAGACTGGTACAAGCCACACTGTTCTTCACCATGTCGCGGCTGCGTTGTATGGATTCCAAGGTCTTTAGCGTATCGTCCCTTGTCAGGGCAAAAGACGTACGAGTAGCAGTAAAAACACTGGGAATGAGATTAGACTCAGACGATATCTGGAGAGATGCTGCTAGAAGGTGTGGGTTACATGTTTATAAGAGAATATCCGAATCAACATCAAAGAAAAGGGGGGAGAGAATGAGTTACGAGGAGGTTGAGCGTGTACTGGATAGGACTAAAAAGACTTACCAGGAAAAGACAGGCGGAGAAAGCCCTACCGCTGGTCTCATAGATGATGGTAATGACGATGACGGCGAAGTATCTACCTCCGAAGACTCCCTCGACTCCGAGAATGACTGGGAAACCGCGGATATCTCGACCCATGATGAATTGGAAAGCGATGCTCAAACTCGGAGGAAGGCCAAGTCCATCTCAGAACTCGAAAAAGAGCAAGACTTCTATGCTGAGTTGGCCGATCAGCGCGCCGGCAGCGACGAAGAAAAGCGACTCTGGGAGGTGTTAGGCCAACACCCGCCAGTCGAAGCAGATCCAGACGAGGAGGCTGATCTGCCCAAAAAGCCAGAAACGCATCGAAAGAGAAAAGCAGACCTTGTGGACTGGAGAGGTCATGTGGATTACCGTGCGGAGTGGGAGGCAATGGAAGTCCCTGCACCGCCGGAAACATTTCTGAAGAATGGTATGAAGAATAAAATAATCAAGAGAATGAAGAGGGCTCGAAGGGTGAGGGTTTCTGATGCCGAGATTAGGGGCTCTTCTGACAGCCCTGAATCAAGTGACCCTGAAGACATATATGGGGACGGTGCTAGTCCAACATTGTCCACATGAGTAAGCTCCATGACTAGACTTCGCAGTCCAATTCATCTCGAGGCCCATTTTTACTACAACAGTCATGTCTATCCAATCAATGTAAATGCTTTTTTTTTTTCATATTCTAGATTAAAAGAATAAACCCACCCGTATGGGACCTCCCGCGATCCACAATAGTAGGCAGCGGAGGAGAGATATGACATAGTGAAGAAATAACGAAAAGGCCTTGTCCTAGCAATACAAATACGGAGAGAAGAGAAAACATGGCCTCCATTTTAGTGGAACAAGAAGGAACCACGGATTCTGTGCAAAGTCCCCGTCTGAAAATTGCCCTTTATTTTTCCAGGGTGGAGAGACCTACCACAAAAAAAGAGAGCCCAATGCGCCATGCCTTACTTCTTGACTATTGCTAGTTCTTTCAAATCTCGTAGCTCTTGAAATTATGCGGTGCTTCAACGCTCAGCGGCCTTACATCAGCACTGCCTGGTCGCTCAACGCCTCGAAAACCCATCTTATCCCCAGAACCGAACCCTTGCCTTGAAACATCCTGAACCATCCGCAGTCCCTCGTCGCTACCCCGTAGTGTTGCCATGCGAAGAGCATCCTCAACCTCTTTGACCCGCTTCTTCATCGCTAGCCGGTCGAGGAAGAGCTGTTGCCGTCCGCGTTCGAGCTCTCGCCGTTCGGCTTGGAGGACAGATTCAAGCTCGTTGAATTGCTGCAGCTTGAGTTCAATCTTTTGCAGGCAAGTATTGACGGCGCTGGATACCAGTCTTGTCATCTCTCGTTCTTCGTGGGATGCCAGCGCGGCTGCACGAGCCGCGGCCGTAGCAAGGGGGATCGTTGTAAGAGGGTCTGTTGGATGCCTGACTTCGTTTGTGTTTGCCATGTTTTGGGAGTGATCGTCAACTTCCATTGAGTCCTCGTGTTTCACTGCTCCTGCGTCATTGACTTTGGCCTTATCTTTAGATATTACTGGGGTGTCTTCGGACTCGCCGCCAATGCCCTTCTCCAGCTTCTCTCTGAGGCTACATCGCATTTCGTCGACTGTTCTCCCTGCTGCTGCTGCCGCAACTGCAGGCTCACCTAACCCAGCTAGGAAGCCAACCACAGACATAACTGGATTATCTGCTTGCGAGTAGGGCACTCTACCCCCGCCAAGAACACCTAGACTTCCAGAGCCGTTGACTCCTGGTTCAGCTTCGTAATACTTATCCGCAATCTCCAACTGTAAAAATTTCAACACGCAGTCCTCCCGTGTCCGAGTTCCGACGTGCTCGGCGATAGAGTTCCAATTCTCGTCGAATAGCTCCAAGCCCTCTAGAAGCAGCAGTAATTCGGCATCCGTCCAAGGCGCATCACGGTCAGGAATGGAGGAATATGTGGTGTCCTCTAGCTTAACAAAATCGACCGCGTGACTAGATTGGGGAAAGCGGCCCTCTAGGAAGCAGTTGGGGCAGAGGTCATACTTAACCTTGGCTGCAGCCGACCCTGTAGTAGCTGCTGGGGCAGACTTGGCAGAGTGATACCGCACTCGGGTGCAGTCTACACCACAGGAATAGCAGTTGAACTGCTTCTTCGGCTCCTTGACAAGATCCTCCAATGACGTCGAGGCAGCTGCAGTAGCGCCATTTGCGGCAGAACCTTCACCATTCGCTTGCTTCTCGGCAGACGCTTTCGAATCCGGAGAGGTGAGCTCCTTTCCGTTGGTATCATAGATATTGCGGCGAATTTCTAGATTCAAGTCGGCTTTCGACGCAGGCGTGGCATTTGCGGCTCGCTCTGTTGCCGCAAACGGCTTTCCAGGAGTCACGATGGAGTTGGGCGCGGGTTGGAACGGCTGGAGACCACGAGGGGTGTCCGCAGTTATGCGAAAGTGTCCTGTGAATGGAGGTCCAATGCTCGAGGGACGTGTATCAGGGTCAATCTGATCATATGCAATATTAGTATCTGGGGCAAGCATCTTAGCCAATGTCATTCTGCATACTTGATAGTTGATCAAGCCCCATTGCTCCAAAAATGCATGTACTCTCATAATCGCACATACGTCCCCTGCCAGATTTCGACGGCACGCTGTAACGGTTAAGTATTCGTTCGGATTGAGACGATATGTATTGATCATAAAGTCCCGATAGTCCTTGTACACCGCTGGCGTCTTACTCCGATTTCTGTTGTTGAAGAATTCTGGCAGAGTCTTTTTCTCGAGCGGATTTACCGTGTGCATGTCGAACCATTTACTATAGCTTGGAACAATAATGGCGTGAGTTTGAGCAATTAGATGGGATCGAGCGGATGTTTCAATCGACGACTTGGTTTGGGTAGGTTGCCCATCTGTCGTGCTGTTTTCAGGAGCAGGTGAGCTTCGCGGCTCGCCATCTTCTTTAACTTTCTTCTCCCGTTCTCCAACGTCAGCCATGTCCTCGTCTTCATTGTCGTTGCCATCATCATCATCGTCGTCATCTTGAGGTCGCGGCGCGTTAGGCGCATCCAAGGGGTTTTCAGATATGACTGTTGGGGTGTTGTTTGTCGATTCATGTGATGATTTCTTCATAGACGCAACCGCGTCACCGGAAGCATCTGCCATTGACACATCCCCATCTGCTATGGCAGAAAACAAATGGTAAGCTTTTGAAGAGCGACTACGCATTGATCATGTCTTTGATAAAGAAAGCTTACCTTCTCCCCCATCTCGATTTCCCGGATTTGATCCGTCGGTCTGTCCTGCCGGGGTACTAGCGTCCCTTTGCCTATAGGAATGGTGTAGAGGATTGCCGTGGGGCGTTCCAGTCGCACCAGTCAGAGGTGAATCGCCAAAGTCGAGCGACTCGTCCTCCATGTTGATAAAGCTTTGTCAGGGTGTATAGATATCCAGTCTTTCTCTCCCAGATGCTGCTATGCTTGCTCGACCAAATATAGACAGCCTGTTGGCTGCGTCAACTGTCAACGATTTACTGCGCGTGAGAAAACCGCAGATAATCGTCGTGGCTGAGAGAGGCCTGTGACTATGTGTCGTGCTGTATGCACGGGTCGTTGAACGATGATACGTCGCGTTGGGGATGGATGCGCCTCGTCCTGGAACACTCGGGCGATTCGCGTTTTCTTGTTGCTTGTCGCAACTTTGAGGCGATCAGTCAGGAGAATGAAAGAGGCTCAAATTTGGCTGTGGCTGGTGAGTAACGTGACTGTACCGGAAGTGGCACTGTTGGCCTCGGCTAGAATCGGAGAGAGATCCCGTATATCATCATTCGCGATCCCCACCGCCCACCGACGAGTTTCCACATTCTACACGCTTTGCCAGGCCGTGATGTTTTCTGCGTCACGCCAGTCGCTGCTACGACAAACTCATGGCTGCTTACGGCCTGTTTCAAGACCAATTGCCGTGACATCACTCTCTCATCCAGCACGGCTGCTGTCAACACTGGTTTTACTGGAGCAAAGAGAAGGAAAGCTGTCACCGGCAGCGCTCAGTGCAGTTACTGCAGCGACCAATCTTGGCGGTCCTATATCCGGCTTTGTTGCCGGCGGTGGTGTGAAATCCGTAGCTGAAGAGGCGGCGAAGATCAAGGGCCTCGAGAGGATACTAGTTGTCGAGAACGATGCATATAGCAAAGTATGAATTGACCTATGCATGAACGAAATGCACTACCAGCTCACCTAGCACTCTGCACATAGGGTTTACCAGAAAACTACGCCCCTCTCGTGGCCGAGAATGTCAGGAAGGAGGGCTTCACCCATGTTATATCTGCACACTCTGCCTTTGGCAAAAATTTGATGCCTCGTGTCGCAGCGCTGCTCGACTCACAACAGGTATCAGATGTGATAGCAATCGAGAGCGAAGACAGTATGTATAGGTGGTTACTAAAACCTCCCAAATAAATCGCGCTAACGAACCCGTTTTCCTCAGCTTTCGTCCGTCAGATCTATGCCGGCAACGCTATAGCAACCGTCCAATCCTCAGACCCAATCAAAACCATGACCGTGCGTGGCACTGCCTTTCCCCCGGCGGAAACCACGGGTGGCTCTGCTTCCGTCAGCGATGGCACCGACCCTAAGGCACCTTGCCCTACAGAATGGGTATCCGAAGACCTTGCGAAAAGCGATCGCCCCGACCTTGGGAGCGCCGCGAGAGTCGTTTCTGGCGGCCGTGGCCTCAAATCAAAAGAAGAATTTGACCGTCTAATACCACCGCTAGCAGACGCGCTGGGTGCTGCGATTGGCGCATCAAGAGCAGCTGTCGACAGTGGTTTCGCAGATAACAGTTTGCAGGTTGGTCAGACTGGTAAGGTGGTCGCGCCACAATTATATTTGTGTGCCGGGATTAGCGGGGCAATTCAGCATTTGGCAGGTATGAAGGATAGCAAGGTCATCGCAACTATCAATAAGGATCCGGATGCACCAATATTCCAGGTTGCGGATGTAGGGCTCGTTGGCGATCTTTTTGAGAAGATTCCGGAACTTACAGAAAAGCTGAAAAGGTTGTGAAGAGGGAAAGGGCAAGGGGAAAAATTACGGGCCTCCTATTTTGAAGGCTTGGGTTACTCTTGTACAAGTACAATTTAGACATGCTTAGCGTTTTTTTGCCTGATATTCCGGTTGTCCCTCCCAATAGACGTTATGGATCAGAAGGACTGACTGTCCCGGCTCTTCCAGTCAGTCATGCGAGGGACACAAGCGTGGTCTGCATTCTCGGCAATGGCCTACAATCGTTCATAAGCGTCTACAACTCTCGTCAACCTTTATCAATTTTTGCCAATAGTTCAAGATCTTTGTCAAAGCCCTGAAAAGACACTCTCTGCCAATACTTTCGACATTGTTCGCTAGTATAGTCCTTCGGCTAAAGAGTGGTTATGGATAAATTAGTAGTTCCGGCTACTTTGCGGCGCTGAATGGCGCCTTAATGTATAGCTACAGAGCGTATATGTTCGAGGCTTTGATGTTTAGGGGCATTCCTCTTGCTAATGTAGAAGGCTATGCTTTCAGCGGCTTTGGGGGGTGTGGCACCCCAAGTTCTGGAAATGTATGTTTATCTCCTGTCTAGCGCGTAAATCTTATTTATACAGCTCTTATATTCTACCAGCAGATAGGGCTGCTTCCCAGCTCTGGATGGATTCGATACATAGACAGACGCCTTACAGCTCTCTATGTTATAGGAGTGCTCATGCTTTCGCCATTTTGTGATATGTCCACGGAGGGCTCTTGGGCGCATGTACATTCCAAACCCATGCGCTCACAGGAGAATTTCTTAGCTTCACACAAATTTCAAGACATGACCATAGAAGGCTTCCGTATGCACACATTCGCGACTGGCTTTCACGAGACTCCCTTGCGCTTGCACAGAGGATTATGTACTGAGCAAACTTTTGAAAGTTAGCCCGAAAATGTAGGTTTATCTTATATCTTGTATGTCCGGGCCAATTTATATCGTCAGAACTTGAAACTGAAAGGCGCAATAGCCGCCGACATCCGTCTGTAACCCAAAGCCCAGGGCCATAGAGCAAGTGAATTAGCCACTTCAAGGCCTAGTGCTCCTTCAGCACGCTCTTCGTGAATAGCGCACTCTGTTGGATTCTTGACCAGTCGTGAAGCATCTCGGAATTCTCCTTGCTCAGTTTCACTTCGCGCTCGCTGCGGGGGCGCATCTCGGCTTCGTAGGCATCAATGACAGAAGCAAGGTCGACAGTATTAGAGACGGACTTGACCGCATTAACGAAAGAGAAACAGTCATTGATGGCGTGATTGAGACCTTGTCCGCGATCTAAAGCAATCTCTTAATAATGCCCATGACAGAGTAATGATGGCCCGCTTAATTCTTGTTGGAATGGTGGATTTGGAATAAAGCAGAGAACATTGCAGAACAAGAAGGAAAATAAGGACGCAACTCCACAAAGGTGAGTCACAGTGTTAAGGAACATGTGGGCTTACGGAACGTCATAGGATGAGCCGCATCCCCTGCTAGAGTTACACGGCCGTTGTAGGTATCCCATGGAATTGGGACCCAGAATGATATCATGTTCTGTGTCACCGTGGTGCCCTCTGGTGTCCATAGAACAGCCGAGCGGAATGGTTCACAAAAGTTCGAGGCTCGCACTTTCTCTTTCAGCGCTGCTAATCTGTTCGCGTCGGTGTTCTCAAAGCCAGGAGGCCACAGGCCTTTCCAGCTTGACATGAGTTGGAATGTCCACTCCTCGGGTTTCGACCCTTTGGGAGCTTCTTGAACTAATCATAGGGAGCTTGAGTTAGATTCGTGAATGCAGCCTGCTCCTCAGAGAGATAAGAGTGAAATTGTGAGTGCTAACTAGATATCCACACCCAAATTCCCTCTGGCCCAAATGCCATGCTACAAATTGGATGGTTCTGACGAACGAATAGCGACTTTTCCGCGTCATTAAAATTTGGCGCCAGGTTAAGCGCAGTGAATGGGAGTGTAGTTGGTGCCGCCGCCTCGGGATCGCCCAGTATCAGAGAACGGCATGCAGATCGTGCCCCATCTGCACCTATTAGCAGGCTCCCGCTGACGCTCGTCCCATCTGCAAAAGTGGCAGTCACTGGGTCTGTAGGATTAGGCCCAAAACCGAGGCCACTGATCAATTTGCCATACTATGTGAAGGAGTCATTTCTCATGACCTAGGCATCCCAAAAATGGAAATTTAGGTATAACTTATTAATACCTGAACATCAACACCCTCGCTGCAAAGCTTGCGAAACTTGCTTCGGGAAACTCGTACCGCGCCAGGGGCCGGAAGTTTCCTGAGTAGTTCTCCCGTCTCCAAGTGGTAAACGGGTACTTCATCCGTTGGAGGAGCAACATATGTCGGATCATTTTGCGCAGTGTAAAGCCTGTCCCATAGCTCCGAAGGCAGCAGTTCCCGGAGGAGTGGGAGAGACCAATGCAGGGTCATTCCCCACTCTCGCCGACGCACATCCGCTGAAGCTTCTGATTCGAAAACGGTGCATTTTATGCCCGCCTATATATCACATCCGCGTGGTCAGCCTGCCGCGAAATTGTCTGATAGACAATGACGGCTAATCGGCGCTGCGAGAAAAACGTAGGAAATTCAATGCATCCGACCTTTTTCAGACCTTGTGCAATAAGAAGCCCGGAGATACCTGCAAGTGTAGCTGTCAGTACTCTCTATCCCAAATCTCTAAATGCATTTGTTAAATTACAAAAAGGAAGTACGTCGCGAAAAACCCACCAGCTCCAACAATCAATACGTGTAAGTCAGACATGTCAAGGCTCGTTGCCAGGTACCCCAACTGCCGAATGTACCACTGTACCGAGCTTACGTCTCTAGAATACGATCGTCTGACAACCCGCCCTTGTGCAACAGTGACGGACGGAAACCAGGAGGCGGGAGGGGGGACATGGTGGGGATTATACGGGCGCAGCCTCCGCCCGCTCTGGAGAGTGACTTCGCGGCACGGGGGACCGTGTACTGGTTAGAGTAGTGCATGCAATAGGCGTATGTATAGGTACTCAGTAGTGTATATCGACGTATCGGAATGTCGGGCTTTTTGGTTTTCTTTGTTTTGTCTGCCCGCGCACCCGGTACAGCGGGTCAGGTCAAATGGGGTCATAATATGTCCGCCCCCTAGACGGACCCAATTGGAACGACCGGCACAGTCGCGTGCGCGGCACAGTTGACTTGCATACGATAGCTCGGCGATGCCGCACAGAGCGACCCTCCCGACCGTTTGCATATCCTTGTACCGCATCCTTGCTTCGATGCGTTTTGGTCGACTGGCCGATCTTGTTTTGGTTTCGCCTTGAGATCCGGACCCCTCCATTTGCTCTGTGATGATTCCCATGTACTGCCTTGTACTTGGTAGCGCACTAGAAAAGGCGCATTCCGACTGCCTCGGAGCTCTCTTTCCTGCATTTCGCCTGGGAAACGCTGTGATACCACACAATATCATACCCACTGCTGAGAACCCTGTGCACCTGTTGCCCACATATTTCAATAAGAAAAGTCTTCCTCATATTCACAGCTCAAGGGTGCATGCATTCCAATGTCTACTTAGCAACCTACCCACTTACACCTTCTCAATCCAACCATTAAACGTCAACACAAAGTCAACGCACGAAATCGCATTCAAATAAACATCCAACTACGCGTTTCGGTCTAGCTGTTCATCCACTAGTCAGTTCTAATTACAATGTCTGGCTTAACGCCTGCCGTGCAGCCCGAGGCTGCAGCTTCATCGTCGCCAGACGCGGAAATTCCAAGCTATCCTGATGCTCCCGTTGCTGGCATTGAGGTCGACAGCGTACGCAATGTTACAATTCAAATAATATTTTTAGGCAGACAATACTAAATGATAGCTTAGTCAGTCCTAGATGATAGCAGCGAAAGCGATTCCGCATTTGGTGATACTAAGTGCGTTTCAAGGGTTTGCGCTTGGTTGCCGATAGGGCTGTGAGCTAACGAGTGTGTTTCATTAGCTCGAGCCACCTCACGTCCCTCTCCGAGAGTGTAACGCAATACAAGTACGAGAATGGGAGACGTTACCATGCATTTAGGGAAGGCAGTATGTTCTTTCTAACGTCTAAATCGTATATTATGTTACGCTCACATGGCACAAAGGCTATCTGGTGCCGAACGATGAGGTATGCTCGTATTCCCTCAATGTTTCCTAATACACTAGCGTCACAATACAATGGTTGATCTAGCATGAAAAATAGCAAGAGGCCAACCGAGAAGACATGAAGCATCACTGCACATTGCTCCTTACTGGAGGTAAAACCCATCTTGCTCCCATTGGGAAATACCCTCAGGCCATCCTAGATTTGGGAACTGGGACAGGTCAGTAAACAATGAGTCGCCATTATTACAAATCACATACTAAAGAACCACACCTGCTGTAGGAATTTGGGCGATGGACATAGGCAAGCTTTCTAACTCTCTATTGACCACTAGTTCACGTATGCTTATTCAGTGCAGCGGATGAATTTCCTTCTGCAAAGGTACGCCCAATACTCCTATTGATCCATAAATGAGAGCTATTGTCACTAATGTGTTCTTAGGTCATTGGGACGGTGAGCGGAGACAGACTCCATAAAATTTCTTCGTCAGGAGAAGCTTATACAGGATAATCAGGATCTGAGTCCAATTCAACCAACCTGGGTCCCAAGCAATCTCTCTTTTGAAGTCGATGACCTCGAGAGTGACTGGGCGTACCAGCCGAACTCATTCGACTTCATCCATGTGCGCTATATGCTCGGCTCTGTCAAGAATTGGGACCGCATGTTACAGCAGGCAATGAGGTAGGCAATAAGCTCTTCTTGCGCAGAGCCACAAAGTCGCTCTAACAAACCCTACCGTAAATAGAGCGCTTAAGCCAGGTGGTTGGATTGAGCTTGTTGAACTTGACATCCGCCCATCCTCCGATGACAAGAGTCTTCCAGAGGACAACAACATCGCCCGTTGGTTCAACCTCATTGCCGAGGCTGGTTCCCGATTCGGCTTCAATCTCTTCGTTGCTCCGGAGTTCGAGACCCTTTTGAAGCGCAACGGTTATGCGGAAGTCACCGAGCACAAATTCCAATTGCCATGCGGTCCCTGGCCGAAGGATCCGCATCTCAAGGAGATCGGGCTATTCAATCGGGAGCAGTTGCTCGAGGGACTGCAGGGCATTGCGCTAGGGATGTTGACCAGAGGCCTCGGGTGGACGACTCAGGAGGTTGAGATCTTCTTAGTGAGCGTGAGGCAGGATATGCTGAATCGCAAGTATCACGCTTACTGGCACACGTGCGTATAATCCCGCCTTTTTAGGCCCATTGCCGACAATAAGCTAATGTAGGGTGCTTGCCTAGCATTTTCACCTACGGCCAAAAGCCCCTTAACGCCCCTTTGTAAATGGAGTTTTCGCCCATGCCTATATAGCTAGATTGCTTTGTTACTTTCTGGCTAGTTATTTGGCGACATAGCTCGGGATATCTGCTTTGGTTGTTATTTGAAGCGACATTGAGAATCGCCTTACATGATTTAACTCTTCTTACTGCCTCTCAGATCTGCTGTAGTATCGGTATTTAGGTAGTCAAATTGTGAAGAGTCTGGGATGTATTCACTATCACATATCCTCCCGATCTGCGATACTTTTTGGCAGTGGTGATCGTGGGATATGTGTACAACGGCTGTTGAGTCTACGTTAAGTATTGTTAATCTTGGTAGATTTGGTGGGGAAATTTCACCGACGACTGCCCTATGTAAACATGGTCAGATCGTTGCTAGGGGATCTCTCCACCTCGAGATAAAGGGACATTTACTCGCACACCCCCAAGAACTCGAAACCTTACCTGGATATACCCGATCTTTCGAAGTGTTACTGGCATCCATCCCCTCCAGGCAGGTGATTGCCAAAATAACAGGGACATGCGTATGATGAGAATGTCAAGCCCTAACGTGTTATTACGGCATCCACAGCGTCTCGACCACACGAGCTTGCCTATATCGGAAGCTACTGTAGTAGCGGGACGTCCGCGGCGTTTGGATATGGAATACCACAATTATAAGCTGCTCTAGTGATATCTAGAACGTCTCGGGCCCGTGACAGTGATCTAGTGCTAGAGGGTGTAAAGTCTGCACTTACTGCAAGCATTACTTTTATGTATATTCTGGTTGAAAGAGAGCTCCGCTTGCACCATGGAAACTTTGGGTTGCAATGAAGGGGATATCTCCGTGTAAGATTTCAAAATTTGGGAGGAACGAGTAAATATTCCCAAGAAAGGTGGCGATTGGCGCGTCGACCTCTACAGGCCCCTAGCGTTCTAAGCCTGGTCATGTTCTGGTTGGGAGAAATCGCTTCGCACAAGCCCTGCTAGTTTGGGAATTTTCTACGTCCACACTCACGTTGCTCTAAAATAGTATTACAGCACAGACGCCAAAAACAACCTGTGTCTACGTGTCGACCTCCATCTTCTCTCCTTCCTCCGGTATCTCATGCACCGTGGCGTATTTCCCAATCTCCACCCTCTTAATAACCTTCTCCCCCAGCACCGCCGTGGTCCCCCGCTCGAATACATAACTCCGCTGTTTCTTCTCCCGCTCGTTCGGCCGGATGTAGTTACGCATCAGCGTCGTCTTTTCCTCCGTGATTACGCATACGTCCACGTTGCTCCCTGACCCCGAATCGTTGAAGATACCAGCTTGGATAGCGTCGGCTGCTAGCTTGATGGCCTCCTCCCGCGTCATCTTCGACTTCCATTGCGTCTCGAAGACAGACATTGCCGCTAGGGACCCGGATCCCATGGTGACGTAGGGAAGCTTATCCGTGCTGCCATGTGCATGGACTGTGAAGAGCCCCACACCCGTAGGATCCACACCCGCAACGACAAGGTAGGCGCCAATGTGTCCTTGATACTGGAAGAGGTGTTGTTTGAGCATGGTCATGCAGGTCACAACGCGTGGTTTACGGCTGGTGCTCAGGGCATGGAGCTCGAGTTGGGATGAGATGAGGGCAGTGGTAAATTCGGTATCAGCAGCGGTGCCAGCACCAGCGCACCAGATCTGAGGAGAGATGTAGTGGAGCTTTTCACAGTTCTTGTCTGCGACGATTGGGCCACTGGTTGCGCGGGTGTCGGCTGCGATCTAGGGGGAGTCAAACGAAAGTTAGCTTGGTAAATTGCAAACGAAGCTTTAGAAAAGCCAAAATGATTATTTTGATGAGGGCTTGCGGATCATATGAGAGTTTCGCTGATATACCCAGAGCTCTTTCTAAGGAGGCTGATATCTAGAACAAGAGCAAGGGGAGGACTCACCACGACGCCTCCTTCAAATATGCATCCCACAATAGTTGTCCCTGTACTTGTTGCCTTTGGGAGCGGCACGCCTTGAGCGTGTAATGCCGCGTTTCGGGCGTGATTCGAAAAATCAAAGCCGGGCATTTTGAAAGGGAAAGCTCAGGATGAGCAATAAGAGGCTGTCGTATTTAGTTTGGCCTCCCGCTTGATCGAGATTCGGTTACAGTAAATGACCAGATTGATGATTTGACAAGTATCGACCCTAACCTCTGTTTGCTGATTTCGATGTGAGGTTGAGGTTACGAAGCTAAGGTGCCTGGAGCTTCGTCCCGACCATATCCCTGCAATTGAGGCTCACCTACCTTCAAAGTCACGTGTCAAGAATTTCTCGGGACGCGCCTAAATGGAGACAACATTGACGAAGCCTACTCACTTAAACACCAACTTTGTCCCACTCTGATCAGCGCATATTAGATATATCAAATCCTTTGAAAGCATCCCTGAAGCTCGGTATCCGAGTCTGTGATTGCTATGAGATTTTGAGAAAATCACTCGCTGCATAGAGCTAGTAGAAGCTCACTGCTAGTTAACAATGTCCTTCGGCGGCGGCGGAGCTTTCGGGGGGAATGTTGGAAGCGCTAATACAGTGCAAACGGGACCAGACTTGGAGGAGATAGGGACAGAGGTATCGAGAAAAATGAATCTGTTGTTCTAGAAACCTTGACTTTTGCTGACACAGTCACCTACAGTCGCTCGGCTTCCTTGCTTTCTCTCGCGATGCGAAAATCCGACTGCTACCGACTCCTTGGCCTTCAGATGCCCTTCCAAAACCTACATCTTCTCTCCTGAGCGTTGCGTCTAACAAGGGTCTCCTCGCTGCTGCTGGTCCGGATGGCTTGGTTATTGCAAGTACAGAATCCGTACGTCAAGCTTTCCCGGCGGACGCGTCCGGGGGTGGAGATGTGAAGGCATTCTCCCCGCAATTGAGAATTAATCTCAACACGAGAGTCTCACAAGTTGCGTTTTCAGCGGATGAGAACTATTTGGTTATATCAGCCGAGGACGGTGGAGGCCTTGCGGTCTATGATGTTGGGGCTTTGATGCAGGGCGGAACCCAGAGCGCTTTTGAAATGTCCACCAACGGAGTTTCTTTGCGGGCCTTGACGCCCAACCCCACTCCTGAGACAGCGGAGTATTTTGCATGTGTCACTGTCACTGGTGAGCTGTTAATGGCAAATTTGAAAGACCAAAAATTTATATCAGGGCCCGGCGGCCATGTCCTGAAGCAGGGGGTAAGCTGCATCTCATGGAGCACAAAGGGAAAGCAATTGGTAGCAGGTCTAGGAGACGGAACTGCATATCAGATGACTCCCGATGGCGTCAGAAAGGCCGAAATACCGAGACCACCTAGCCTTGACGGGAATCAGCTTGGTAAGTAAAGCGTTGGCCCCAAAACATCGAGAGCCAGCATCTTACCAAGCACAGTCTCCTCAATATCATGGCTTGGGGATGGTCTCTTTCTCATGGTGCACACGCCAAATTCATTCGATGCGGATAGAGCGCCAGAATCCACTTTCCACATGGTGACTCGACAATCTTCAACGTATGGTTACCAGAGAATCGGAGATCCAAGTCCACCATTTGGTATGAACCGCTTGCCCCCCCACTACTTCATGCTGCGTTTGAGGGGTTTCCTTCCAGCTCTAAGGGACTTGGTTGTCGTATCTTCGACTGCTTCGACTGACATTGGTTTGTTAACACGCTCCGAAACTCCGTTATCTAAGGATGTTGAAGCTGAGAAAATAACCAATGTATTCACATTGACCACAATTGCTAACGACACGCGTCGCGCATCCTTGCCCATGTCCCTTTCTGAGGATTTGGGGGACACTTCTACTATTGGGATCGCCTTTGACCTCTCTGCGAAAGAGAGGGTTCCAAGACCGATTATTGGAGATGAGATGAATGAATCCCTCACCCCACTCCCCGCACTAGTCGTCCTAAACAACGAAGGTGTTCTGGCCGGATGGTGGATCATCTATAATGAAGCCATCAGACAAGGTACTGCATACTCTGGCCTTGCTATTACTAGCGGTATTCAGGGAGCTCAGACAGAGCCACCCAAAGCGACAATTACTGCATCCGCACAACAAACGCCAGCCTTTAGTCAGTCAACCTTTGGCGTTCCATCCACACCTGCCAACACGCTTTCCGCTTTCAGTAAACCAGCTGCTCCAGCATTCGGCACTCCAAGCGCACCTGGAGTCAGCGGAGGAGTTGGCACTTTTGGCACGCCATCAACTCTGGGAGGGAATCGAGGATCTCCTTGGGGATCCTCTTCCCCAGGAACTGCGGTTCAAGTTGGTGGTGCAGCTTTTGGCAAGCCGGTATTTGGCTCTTCTAC
This sequence comes from Nothomitra cinnamomea, assembly GCA_022345685.2. NCBI lineage: Eukaryota > Fungi > Ascomycota > Geoglossomycetes > Nothomitra > Nothomitra cinnamomea. The sequence goes on along the minus strand of JAJDMX020000008.1, from coordinate 225,651 downwards.
CCATTTGGGTGGCGGTGGTGGCTTTGGGGCGGTTGGCGCGCTTGGTACCAACCGAGCATCGCCATGGGCAGCGGCTACTACGGGGAGCACGCAAGCTTCTGGGGCAACATTTGGTCAGCCGAGTGCAATTGGAGCCTCGAGTGCAGGGGCTTTTGGTGGGAACACTGGGACTCAACCCTTTGGGACCTCTGCCTCTCCAAGTTCATTATCCACAGGGGCGTCAGGGTTCAGTTCGTACGCCAACAAGGGCAGTTTTGCAGCGGTCGCCGCCCAGAGTAGTACGGAAAGCAACGCATTCGGAAATGCTTCATCATTTGGATCTGGTGGCTTTGGGGGGAAAAGTAACACTGACACCAGTTTCGGTGTGAAGCTAAGCTCTACCTCGCCCTTTGGGGCGGGCGGGTTTAATTTAGGTTCTATGTTTAAGCCGGACGGCACTGCTAAGGATGATATGCCAAAACCCACAGATGTAGGGGGCTCATTATTTGGGCCAAATTTCGGTTCTGTCCTTGGCCAGATAGAGAACAAACCCTCAACACCGGCTATTAAAGAGGCGGATATGGAGATTGAGAGCGGCAGCGAGAAAGAGGCCACTGCCGCACCTCGTCAAAACTTCCAAACATCGTCTATTTCCACTTTCAGTCCGGCAACCTTCGGTACAATCCCTACGCCGTCCACGACAAAGCCAGCCGCTGCACAGCAAGTTCTGTTAGAGAGCAAACCGATTTTCGGACAGCCGCCTCTGACACCAGCGCTGACATCGCCGAAAATTAAACAGGAGCCGAAGGATGATTCACAGGGCGTGAGCCAGAGCATCCCCGAGGCTCCTTTGCCCCCTGACCCTACAAGCAAAACGGCATACCAAGCAGGTGATTCATCAGCGTCTTCCATTGGTTCCATTAAACCAATCCCTGACGATCTTCCTCTTCCGCCCGACTTTATCGCTCCAAAGCTGCCTCCAGGATTTATTCCTCCAAGAGACGTTCCAGGGGGCCCCTCCAGTGATGAGCAGCCGCCTTTGCCTGCTGACGGAGGGAGTGGCAATGAAGTTGGCGGATTCGATGACGAAGGCAGCGGGGAGGATGTTGCTCAGGATCTGAGCCCAGCCACGGATCGGAACGAAAGCCGGGGTATCACGCCGCAGAGTTCGTTCGGTCCACATACTACATTCAGTAATGAGAGCTCGTTTGACAGAAGCCCTGTGGGCGGGTTGTTTTCCGTTGTACCTCGCCAACAGCAGCCGCAGCAAACGACTAGGCCTCTTTTTGGGGAGGTTGGGAAATCTGTGCCTTTTCTTCCTCCCCCTTCTAGAGTGCAGCAAAGCCCTCGTTCGCCAAGCCCTGTTAGATTAGGCGTACCAGGCAGAGTCTTGAGGCCAGACGCTTCGAGGTCAATTAGTGCACCTATACACCAACCTCTCGGGATGAGGCAGGATTTGGCAAGCCCACCGTTACCTACATTACCCAGAGCGACACGAAAGATGCCCATTGCTCCGCCGCCGGTTGACTTGGAAGAAAGCCTGAGCGACAAGGAGGATGAAGTGATAAGAGCTGAACTTTCCACGGAGGTTGAAGGCACTACGACATTAGGTAGGTTTATCGCCCATCAGGATTACGTCGGAGACACTCCGAAGAGGGGTATACCTGGCCAGATCGAAAAGGTGTATAGGGATATAAACTCAATGATTGATACTCTCGGCTTGAATGCTCGTTCCCTCGAGGCATTCACGAAGGGTCATAGCGACCGTACGAATCGCACAGAGCGTACAAGAGATGACTTGGAGGAAGAAGACGATTGGATTCTTGTAGAAATTGAGGACTTGAAGATCATTGAAAATGGGCTTGTGGAGCGACTGGAGGCATCTAGGGTTCGAGACTTGGAAGCAATGGCTCGTGCGTGCATGGAATTAGAGAAGAGTCTCATTAAGGGTAAGTCTTCTGTGTCTATCGGTCTTATTGTGTGTTGAAGCTGACAAATTTCTTTCCTATTATTACAGTCCGAGCCAAGCACAACGAAATCAAAAAGTATAGGGATGCCCAGTCAAATCCGGGGCATATTCAGGCTCTCAAATCCGCCCCACTTAACGCCACACAAATATTCCAACAGAATGAAGTGCGAAAAGAAGTGGCGAAATTCCAAAAGCTCCTCGCAGAAGCAGAGGAAGCTATCGTGCTTCTCAGAGCCAAGCTTGCGTCGAGGAGCGGAAAAGTCGGTGTAAAAGCGAATGCACCAACTGTGGAGGCGGTAATGAATACAATCATGAAAATGACAAGCATGGCTGAGAAAAAGAGTGGCGATATCGACGTGTTGGAGAATCAGATGAAGAAGCTTCGAATGAACTCTGTAACCTTTGACGACACCAACGGACACGCCCTTAATGTTCGGGAAGACTCTCCTTTCTGGACCCCGCCGCCTTCGACACCCGGTAAATCAGGCTCTAGCACCTACGGCTTATTTTATACTCCTGACAGTGTTCCTCGAGGTACGCCGCAAGGTTTTAGGTCTTCTCTACGTGTTTCTACTGGATCTCCATTTAGTCCAGGTAAGGGAACGCCGAGGAAAAAGCTGGATGCGATCACGCCTGAGGATGTCGCGAAGGTGAAGCAAAAGATTCTGAGGAGGAAGCAGGTCATGAAGAAGCTAAAAGAGGCACTATCTGAAGGCCATCAGCAGACTGGAGGCTGAGGGACTATTTGTTGTCTCAGAAACTTTATCACTCGCGACATGAGCGCTATGGATGCCTCCTTAAGTTGATGTCTCATGATTGTACCAATAGATATTTTTATGATAGTAGAACGCAAAAGGGCAAAATGTCAAGTGTGCAATGAAGTTTAACATGGCCCACATTAGGTCGTGTATCAAGGAGGAAGGGACAGCGCTGTAAAGTATTATAGCCTCGTATGAAGTTATCGCAAGGTCAGCTACATCTTCCGATGGGACTACAGTATCTCGAGCGACGACTCTGTTCTCGTGCATAGTTCCTGCTCTAAAAAAGGATGAGCGCCCTGCGATCCCTTCTCGTTGGTGCTTCTCCTCTCTTTGATGTTCTTTCTTGCATACATGACGATATTTCATGGTCGCTACTTCTGTTTCCAGCATATACCCGGACTTAGCACGAAAGCTTGAGCCTTTCTTTCGGACACCCTAAATAACAAATCTCTTGCCTAAAGATGGCCTATCACTACGACTCACAGGCCTTTCGATTATCAGGAAGACTTCCTCCTAGCTAGACGATCTTTACGTGTCAAGTCTGGTTGTCGCCAATGTCTTGCACACTTAAGGTGCCAGACATCGCAAAAGCGGTTGGGCCCGATCAGGCAGGCCTGGTTTTAATTCGAACAGCTATTCCATTTTCTGTGGTTATACCCTAGCACAGTGCTAGATAATCACTTTAAAGGTCGATGCCTGAACCTCTAAAATACAGGGCAAAGTATGTACTGAAAGCTTTTGTTTGAGCGACCCTGTCGCGCCGGATTTCAAGTTGTGTATTATTCTGAAAAGGAAGAATTGCGCCAGAAAACGGTTGAGGAAAGTCATTTGCATCTCTTCTCCACGATCCCGGGACCATGTTCCTCATATTCCTTTTTGGAGATCCACATCTACGCCAACAGCTGTCAGCTACCTACATATTATGAACGATCTATGGCTTATCTTACCTGATGGAATGAACCAAGGCTGGCCAGGACACTGCCTCCGATCCAGTTCGCAAATCGACGCTCTGCAGTGTTGCCAGGAGCGGTAAGCCGGACCCGCGGACCAGGAAACATTTGGGTCAATTCAGAGTTGAGCCTATCTGTGAAGCCGTAAAGAAGTGAGGTGCCACCAGTAACGACGACGTTTCCTAGGAGATGCGGTCGAATATCGACGTCCACTGCATTGAGGGAGGCTTGGATGAGAGCTGGGATGGTCTGGCTTTGCGATGGCGCTGGGTTTTCAGCGTCCTGTTGAAGTTCCCAAGTTAGAGGGAGGGCACGGTAGCATGGAGTACGGTAAATAGGGAATAGGATCCCTACAGCGAGTGCCATCTTAGCGTCCCACATTCCTTCGGAAACCCTGAATCTCTCTCCACCAAACACCTGATTCCATCCATCTGGCATCTCGAACGGGCGGCCTGGCCAGCTTTTTACTACTTCTTCGTTTGGAGTCCCTCCTTGTCCGTGTCCACCGCTCAGTTTTCCTGGTCCTTGCCAGACTTGCACAACCGACTCCTTAAATTCCTGCAGAACACGCTCTTCTTGCAAACGTCGGAATGAATCATGAGGTGGGGTGGCAAATGTACGGTAAGTTGCAACTGCGGGAGCACCAGCGTCGACGGGAGTCTTTGATGTAACGAGGTAGTGGGGCGTCAAAGGGATGGGAGGCTGGGATGTTGAAAACAAAAGACGAACTTGCTGAGAAATAAAGTTTCCAGCCAAGGGAGACCTCATTACTCCTAAGGGCTGCTGTTAGTACACTGAAGAGATGAGGCATATAATCTTTCCATGTGCGTATCCAAGTGTTGGTGATTACCTTTCTTTAATAGCAGGCCATCGTGAACGGGTGTAACTGACACACTAGAAGCACCGACGTCAATCACTAACGCAGAAGCCTTGCCGGCGGAAAAACTGTCCAAGCCAAGGAAGTCAATATCCCATCGCAAGCCTTGAGCGATCTCGATCTCCTGGACTCACGCGGCAAGAACACCATTTCGAGCAAGCCAGAATGCAGGGCATCCCCAGTTTTCCATGGCCACTTCAATAGCACGCTCTCGGGCCTTCCCAGCGTTCCAACTTGTCTCTGTCATCAGCAATGGGTTGTCCTCCAGAGGCTTCTCGCCCTCCCCGGAAGCCTCAATGTCAGCCTCCACACCATCACCATTCTCCATTGGTTCGTTCAATCCATTGTTCGCTGGATTGCTTGCTTTGAAGTTCGTTAGGCGCGACGTGATAGCATATTCCCATAGTTTCATTGCGGTATCCCAGTCGTCGACAGTGCCCTCTTTAGACATAGGATTGTAAATTGAGAGGCCCGGGAGTGGTGTGTGAACCGAGTTGTCGCCAAAAAGAAGCTTTGGCCCAGACTCAATCGTGCCGTAATATGAAGAAACGACTGATTTGGGCACATCTTCTCCGGCGAAACCAGCGCGTACGGCAGAGAAGCCAGGATCCAGAACGAGAGCTGATATCTCGTCTATATTGCTTGGGTTTAGATCTGCTTCTGTTTTTCTGGAGTGGGACTTCCTAGTGCACTTACCTCCACCATACTCCTGGGTGTTGGGAGGTACTGAAGAGCTCTGGACGCCCGACATGCTGATGACTGGTGCTGGAATCCAGGTCCGGAAAAGTTAGCGATTACCTGTGTTGAAGAGACCCTCCTCGTGATAGTGCGATGATGTTCTTTCTGATAGAGACTACTCACCTATCTATCGTGCGATCTGTTTCGTTCTCTCGGCGTGTTCGGTATTCGCGTCTCTGAATCTCGATACGCCCGAAAATACTCAGTATCCAAGGCTTGGCAGCGTTGCGGCTCAAAATGCGGCTTGAATCGCCCGACTCCCGACTCCCCTTAAGGTACACACAACGTATACCATATCTCCAACAACCCTTCCCAATACGGGGGTCGAGTCGAGGAGACTCCCCGATGTTGCCACGATGATCTGGCTTAACTGTCTGCGGTCTATGTATTCTCTAGACACATTGGACACGCGCTTTACTACTTCTTCAACAACACCGCAAAAGGTGCTAGCTTCGCAAGGACAAGTCGGGAGAACGTCCCGGGATGCGCTGGGGCCACAGGCAAAGAGCATAGAAGAAAGCGCATCGCCGTCAAGATGGAGGACACCGGAGTTTTGTTTCTATTATATTGTTTTTATCTTTGCCATTCCTCTGATGTTTAAAGTTGTCTTGGAGGTTTCGCAAGGTCAGTTGTGTTGAACCTAGGGCTGGATCCCTTCAACTAGGATTACGCTGATATTTATAAAAGCATCACATCCTAATTACCCGCAATTCTCCAATCTCCTCTCTCCAGGCTGGATTCCGGGACGCAAAGTAGACAACTCAGATGCTCAGTACTCTACGTTTAGGGAAAATATACCCTACCTATTCTTGGTTCTTATACTACATCTTCTTCTTCGCCGTCTCTACGACTCTTTTAGAAAGAACGCAGGAGGAGATTATGTTCCAGTCTCAATGGAAATGGATCAAGTTAATGGACATGGCCCATCAACAATCTCGACAGCGGTTGCTGCAGATGCAAGATTGAACAAACGGGTCGGGTTTGATTTTGCCTTTGCCCTAGTATTTTTGAGTGCACTTCACGGATTCTCGGCCTTGAAAGTGCTTTTAATTCTTTACGTCAACTTCAATATTGCAACCAAGCTGCCAAGGAAATATATACCCGTGGCTACATGGACATTTAATATTGGCATTCTATTCGCCAATGAGCTCTGCAGCGGTTACCGTTTTGCGACTGTCGCCAATACGCTCTCGCCACAGTCCACATTGGCAGAACAAGCGCTTGAGAAAGATGCTTCCAAAGATAACTGGGGGGCGTGGCTCGACAGCTATGGGGGTCTGACACCTCGATGGGAGATTCTCTTTAACATTACAGTACTGAGACTTGTCAGTTTCAATCTAGACTACTATTGGAGTTTGGGCATGAGTGGTGGTGGTCCACTAGAGGTATGACCATTCCACTCGCTCTTTCGGTAATACCGAGCGAATAAAAGTCAAGATACACTGATACTTACATTCCCAAGAAGAAACAACTGGACCCCTCGAACCTCTCTGAAAGAGACCGTGTCTCTGTCCCTGCCAACCCGGCGGACTACTCGCTCCGCAACTACATCGCCTACGCTCTTTATGCACCCCTCTACCTCGCTGGTCCTATCCTCACTTTCAACGACTACATCTCCCAACTTCGGTACCCTCCTGCCAGCATAAACCGAACGCGTACCCTTCTCTACGGCATTCGCTTCTTTCTAGCCCTCCTTACCATGGAACTAGTTTTACACTTCATCTACGTCGTTGCGATATCCAAATCTTCCCCAGACTGGAAAGTCTACACCCCCTTCCAACTTAGCATGTTGGGTTACTTCAACCTGCACATCATCTGGCTGAAACTCCTCCTCCCTTGGCGCTTCTTCCGCCTCTGGGCGCTCCTAGACGGCGTCGATCCGCCAGAGAACATGGTCCGCTGCATGTCTGACAACTACTCTGCTCTTGCATTTTGGCGAGGATGGCACCGGAGCTTCAACCGCTGGACAGTGCGGTATATCTATATTCCGCTAGGCGGCAGTGGCGGCAGTGGCGGCAGTGGCGCGAGAACCGGAGCCGGAGCGTTGCGGACAGTGGTGAATTTCCTTGCGGTCTTCACGTTCGTGGCGATATGGCATGATATCAACCTGCGCTTACTGATGTGGGGTTGGCTAATTACGCTCTTTGTCCTGCCCGAAGTCACCGCTGGTTTCCTCTTTCCGGCGCGTAAATGGGCAAACCGAAAAGATGTCTACAGGATTATTTGCGGCATCGGTGCCGTCGGGAACATCCTCATGATGATGGCTGCTAATCTAGTAGGGTTTGCGGTTGGGTTGGACGGGCTGAAGGGCCTTGTAAGTGGGATTGTGGGAAGTTGGTCCGGGCTGGTGTTTTTGGGTGTCGCGTGCACAGCCTTATTTGTTGGGGCGCAGGTTATGTTTGAGGTCCGCGAGCAGGAGATGAGACGGGGTATAAGGCTGAAGTGTTAGGGCTACAGACGAGGACAACGTTGCCAATGCAAGCATTGATTGATTCATTTGTATCAATATTTGGTTGCGCTTACGGCATCTTCAGCATTTCTGACGATTCTACATTACCTTCAGCGTGACCCACTTTAATCACGCGAAAACTGCTTTTGACGGTATCTCTTTCTGATTTCCCTCCGGCTCTCTACAGGCAGCCCGTATCACGGCAGCAGCAACAGCTTATCGATAATCTCAAGATGAAAAGGGCTAGAAGAAATCAAGGAAAGGGAATATAGATTACGCGCGATACCCCTTCCTTACACCCGCAATATGCCTACATGCAAGCTCATGCAATTCGTGTACCGTCATGTTGCCTCGTCAAAAAAGCAAATTTCTATGATTCAAGATAACGTGATGGCCGTCCTGGAAAGCCCCGAAATGCAGGCTCTCATGCGTATGACAAAGCCCAAGGAGAATACAACCGGCAACAGCCACACAAATGCATGAGTCGATAACCCGAAGCGCAATTAGCAGAGAACGCATCCAGATAAATGAGTTCTCATAAATGCGGCGAAACCAGGCCAAGTTCGCCATGTTCGCCATGTCGCTGGAAAAGAGTAAACCAACAACCGAGACCTCTCAGCTCCCTACACCCGCCAGACCAAGAACTCCACTTGAAGGTGACAAAATTTAATGGTAAAATTAAAACAATTTCGCAGAGAAGACATTTCAGTGCTTAAGGTCAGCTCAAGGCGGAAATACATAGACATCGTTATCGTAATATGTATATGGGTATATATAGCAAAGGGTTGTGGATGGTACTTAGCGGCCTTCATTGCTGGTGGGGGCTGCGCTAACTTTTGCCACTTCAGCAATCTTCTCGGGATCAAGAATAGATGTTGTAGTTATGGGAGCCTTGTCAGCATCAAGGATCGGTGGTGGAGGAACAGGAGGCACGTCGGGTTCAGTTGGAGGGACTTCTTCAGGATAAGGCTTGCGACCCCAGACGGCGTATCTGTGCAGTTTGAAATTTAATGGCGGATTTCCTTTAACAAGGTGCGAGAAAATGGAAGGCGGAAATATACATTTTGTGGTAAGCGTGAACGTTACGGTCCACGATAGCTTTGCGAACCTCAACGAGAAAAGCCTCGACCTCGCCCCTAGTCCATCCAAGAACTCTTCTAAAATGACCGAGAGTCAAGGCTTGTATGCCATCAAGCCAGAGTAGTTCAGAGATCTAATTATCAGAGAAGGTCAGCCCATCATAAGATAGCCAAAGATATAGGAGTATCTTACTCGGCCGAGGTCCTTATAATGTGGGTCCTTCGGCCACAGATTTAACGGAACCTTGTAGATCTCCTCACAAACGCCGACGAATCCAGCTTCTCTGTACCACCTCCTGAGCTTATTCGCGATGCGCATTGGCTTGCCAGCTAGCATGGACGCATCGTCGCCGTACTTGGTCCACTCAGCAAAAGCCCAGTCTGGTGTCATTGTGTCATCGTCGCAGTACACAGTGCTCATATACTCCTAAATGCGAGAGCGAGCGACATGTCAGCTCAGGCGTTAGTAGGAATTAAGCGTGCTGATTGACGCACCTGAGACTCCATCCAACCACCCGGCTTGATATACTTGAATGACTTATTTATCACCTCGCGGAAGTCCTTGAAGGAGCCAAGCAGCATGCGGGTATGTATATAGTCAAAAGTATCGGGCGGGTAAAGCCAGTCCGCCTCGTTAGCATCATCGATAACAAACTGAACATTTTCGGGAACCCTGTGGGGAGATCGGTGAGAACGTTCCTTCATAGCACAGCTTGGTAAGGATCCTACCATTGTGGCTGAATCGGGCTTAGGTCCGTTCCAGTGATCTAGGGTTAAGTTAGGAAGGAGCTTTCGAGACAAATCTGACAGCCACGAACGGGAGTTCTTACCTGAGCTCTAGGAAATATGTCGGCTGTGAATAACTTCATGTCGGTCTAAATCACAACGACCCCACCAAGCATAAAAATTGCACAAAGGCAGCGGGGTAACCCACCAATTTCAATGGGCCACATTCCAGTGCCTGTACCAATATCAAGGATCCTCTTAGGATCGTTTACAGGAGCAAAATGAAGCTTCCCCCCGAAAACGAATTTGAAGAGCTCATGCTGTAAGTCTAGACGCTCTGTCTCCCTCTGTGGCGGAATAGTACATCAGTTGGAGTTGACAGCGGGGTTTTGCACAACAGTACGAGGTATGGGGGATGAATTTTAGTGGAGAAATAAGCATAGCTTACGTCGTCACATGGGAACAAGTAAGCTGCGCGGGCAGTTAGCTTAAGCCGCCGATAAAGGGAACCACTCCGTCCGTGAGTGGCGACGCAAGAATTGTGGAGGTAAATAAAGAGACATTGAACATACAGCCCTCACGGTACCTATGATAACGACGACCATTCTCAAGAGGGAAGTTCGCGATGCTGGAAGTGAGCGAGAAGGTGGATCTACCTTGACGTTGCACGGTTAGCAAACTCCATGACCCGACGGTTTGGATTACACTGCACGGATTGCTGGTAACCGCGCGCAAGGATTGGAGGACCTGCAAGGAAGTGGCACTTACTGGACGCCGGAATCAAGCACGCTCTCATCGGAGTTGGGTTGTGACTATGGGTGCGGTGCGCGGTCAGACTGTTGACGATATTCATCGGCTCTACGAGTGTTTTTGCAACTCCACGGGGAGAACTCACATCGGGCTCGATGGTGCGCTCAGAGTAGCGCCTCGAGGACTGCTCGCTCAACGAATCCTCGTACGGATTCATAGCCAGTGTGTTTTTCCCTGTGCTGCGTTTCGAATCTGGAGTATTCTTTCAATGGGTATCTATTCTGCCGTGGTGGTGCAAAGGGAAAAATGGTTTGTTGGCTATGTGGTCGTGGTCTATGAGTGTGGAGAGAGCAGGGCAAGGACAGGCAGGGTAAAAGTTGTCGAGGCCAGGCGCAAGTCGGTTACTGGTAACGAAGCGACGCGAACGGCCAGACCGCAGTGTCGGTAACGAAGCTCGTTCTCCAGACCAGCGTGGAGAAAAAGAATGGGTGTTGGCGGACGCTCTGGCTGCTGGGCTGGACCGGTCAATTGGGATTTTCAGGGCAGTCCCTTTAAACTGCGCAGCGGTAGGTATCCGTCTGTGGGGTCGAGACCACGAGTCGCCTTCCAACCCTTTTTAAACCTTAACGTCTTTGCTCTTCCGCAATTCTGCCACGCACAACCAACTTTCCCGATTTACTAATCGTTGTTAAATTCAGCAACGGTGTACCGCTTATAGTAAGCGTACACTAGGGCATGCACACTACTACGTATGCCGCGAGCTGGCGCTAGATTGCATTTGTGAGTTCAATCCACGGGAGCGGGACAAAGCCTCTATGCTCATTCTAGAAGAACATGTCCAGACGCCCAACGTCGTACTGCATATACGGGAGGCAGAAAAGGCTCCCGGAAAACCCTCTAGCGGAGTATTGGGCAAAAAAAAGGGGAGTAGGGGGCTGAATGGAGGGGGTGTCGAGGAAGCTGAGCCCAACCCACCCAACGTCACTGTTCCCGGAACCTTTTTTCTTCTCCTAGCCCCCCCTGCTTCATACTCCCTAGACTATTGTACATACAAATTAACGAATATATCATCCCAAGCTTGGAATCCGTGAAAACCCAATTAATATGGTATTCGTCAATACAGCACGAGAACACACCATAGGGCAAACCCACGAAGTAGTCGGTTAGTCTTGGCAAAGGGAAGCGGAAGGTAGCTTCTGCTCACTCGCAACCCTGAGTACAGATATTCATGTTCTAGAAACCATAACTCGCTTTCTAGAGAGGAATACGGAGTAGCTTCAGCACATGACGAACGAAAGGCAGGAAATTGTCAAGAAGGAGCCTGTCCTGCCGCTTCCCGTACATCTAGACTATAGTATGTAGTAAAGTAGTAAACGTAATCCTTCTATCTAACAGGCCAGGCCACATAAAACCTTGAAGCCATGACGTGGCTCACTTCTCAACCTCACAACACCTGTGTTGTATGCGATCAATGCAGCCAGAGGAGGAAATGAACATGCCTTCCATTTAATGATAGCAACTAAATGCTCTAGCAAGCCCTACCTTTACCCACCAGCAAAACAGAACGCCCAATGCACCATCAGAATTTTCTTAACTTATGCGGTGAAACCAGCCTTTTCCTGGCCCAAGTATGGTTAAGAACCCAGCCGGCTCTCTCTAATGCTTGATCTTGTAATTGCCCCCAGTAACTTCAAGCCTCCCATCGCTCACCATGAGACCCAGGAACTCGCGAAGCTCCTCGGTGCTGAACGGAAAACCGCCCGGTACCGCCATCTTTAGCATCATGATAATCCTTCCGAGCGGCATGGCGCCCTGGTTAGTCAACATGCCGACAATGAACTGCCAGTAGACCTTCATGTTTTCCACTTGCACCTCCTCGTTTGACTTGAGCGCCGTTACCGACGAGCTAGCTTCTGCATCTGCTGCGGCCGCCACTGCCGCTTCTGCCGTCTCTTTCCCAGACAAGTCGTTCCGATCTAGAGTTTCCATAACCCTGAACGTGTCCTTGGCAACTTCTTTAAGCACCAATTTGCTGACCCAGAAAGTTAAGGCATTCCTAACGAGTCCCTCCACCATGTTCAGGAGCCTAGTTAGCTCTACCACCGTCTTGGAAATTTCTACCCCTTCCGGTGCGTCGGGGTCCTGAAAGGCGTAGATAACGCTAGCTTGCCAGGGCTGCACATCCTCCGTCACAACGCGATCCTGCAAGTCCAGCTCGACTGTCACTTGACCTAACGCTGGCAGCCACGTCAGCTTCCGAGACTGCTTCAGGGCCTCGAAGCCCTTCTCGTAGCGCTCTTGAAGCTCTGAGATTTCCAAGGGAATAGCGAATTTTTCCTCATGTAGAGACGGCCAGAAGAGTCGTGATAGTATCTTAACATGAAGCTCTGGCGCATGCGGAGTCTGTGGACTTAGGTGAGTTGCTGGCTTGGAAAGATGAAGTTTGTTCAGGTGGAGGTTCTGGTCAGTACGGATGATAGCATCTACCCTCTTCGAATCTAGGACGTCTCGGAGCATAACCTCACACGCTTGGAGCGCTCCCTCGCCGAATCGAAGCTTTAGGAGCTCGAGAACACGGATCTAAAGCCCAGCAATCAGCATACTGTGGTAAAGGGTCTACGGTAATACCCTTTTTGTACCTCTTTTTCAAAGTCAAAATCTTTCTTCAAAAGCCTATCTCCCATGATATTTTGGAACTCCTTCACGAAGACATCTTTTGAGTCGTACAGGCTTATGAGGCTTCCAATTACATCTAGCGCTTTCGACTTTCTATAGTCGGGGCCAGCGTCAACAGGATCTGGCATCCATTGCATATCATCCCAGTCAAGATCAATCCCATCCCCAATTTCTTGATTTCCGGCCTCAGTAGCTCTGTCCAGCTCTACGGCCAATTCGACGAGAATGTCCGATCCCGAGGGCGGATTTGCGACGCTTTCGTCATCAGCATCGGCCAATAAGCCAGCTACAATGACTTTTACTGCGTCATCTCTATCTTTGAGGTATCGGCGAATGGGACGTGATACTCGATCAAGCAGAACCCCTTTGGGGTCGAGAAGGGTAAATGCGCGAATTAAGGATATATAAACCTGTAGTATTTCCTTCGTCGAAGCTCCGGGGTGCAGTAATCGCTGTGATAGAACGCTAGAAAACGATGTCGTCAGGTACGTTCTGGTCTGAGGCGTAGTAGCGTAAGACTAGAATTCGCCATAAGCTACAGCCCTTTCACAGTCCACCATACGTCCTAGCTTACCTTTAAATCTTCAACTGCACCCATACTCGAATCCCAATCAACAACGATTTCGAAAAGCTCACCAATCCGGAGCCTGCCAAGTCTGCCGATTCCCATTTCCGACCACCGTTCTACATCTTCAAACGTGACGCGCACGTCCGGCGGCTGGTATTTTGCGGCTGCGTCAGCATTGCCTCTGTCTGTAAAACAATCAAGCATCTCGACGACTAGTCGGCCGAACCGATTCTCCATCCACTTCTTCAGACGTGCCGTTACTGCGGAAGGGGACTGCCAATGGCTTGCGAATGTTTTTGTAATATACTCTGTCATTAGTTTGTTCATCACCTCAGCGAAAGCTCTCTCGCCCCTGACACCACCTAGTCCCACCTCTTGCAGCCCGTAACCTATCTTGAGGATCCTTCGTCGAGCCTCTTGTGTCTCCTCAGCAGAGTCGTCCTTTGGCGACAGATACTCACTGTATCGTTGCTTCAGCTGTCTTGCTCCCTCGGCATCTGTTCTCAGATCAGTCTCACTGCCCATATCTCCTTCGATATCGACGTCTTTGTAGTCATCAACACTCATGGTTTCGACACTCTCTTCATTGCCATCAGTCGAGATCCCCAGAATTCTAGTCCCTTCCTTCAGTAGGACCGTACTGAGCATTGCCGAAAATTGTCCTTGTTGGAGTGAATAAGCCACAATAGCGTGCAGATCCCGTGTAAACTTCGATGCTACGGACCCTTTCTCTTCATGGTCTAAAGCAGGAAATATGAAGCGGTATAAAGGATCTCGGTATATTTCCTGGGCTACTTGAAGAGTTTTGACGATACTGTTGAGAGTGTCTTCCGCTTCTTCATCGGCACATTCCTTATAACGTTAGTATTTCGTCGGCACTCGGAAAAGCGATTATACTAACAATGCATATGCCGGGGCGCACAAACGAAAGGAAATGCCTTCGGACTTCGTGAATGTACCAATCCACAAGATCATCCTCATGCTTTGAGGCATCTGATGGTCCGACCTTAGGTGAAGAAACAAGGTACTTAATAGCGTTGAGAGCTTCTGTCTGCGAAGGCTTGATCCAGGTGGTCCGCAGCACAGCAGGGTCCAGGTCAGCCGTGCTAGCCGTGATGAGCTCGCCTGGGAGACCGAGGAAAGTTGTGGCTACGTGCCAGGCCCGGTTCCATTTGATATGTTCAGTAACAACACTGGTTGCACCAGATGGCGGCGTCAACGTCGAAATGTCATCTTGGGCGCCTCCAAATGAATGCCCTGGAACTGTGAAGCTTGTAACCGGAGTCACGACAGGAGTAGGTGTTGTGAAGACAGATGAAGAGTCTGGGAAAATAGAGGAGAAGATGCGCATACGGCTCTGTTGGAGTGACATTTGTGACGCCCGTGTTGTTCATCCTGACAGAAGACATTTGGACATTCTTACAGTCGCGAGCTCGCGTATCGCCCAATCGTGCGAAAACGTGATCACGCGAAAGTCCGCTCAGACGACATGTTTACTTTACGAAGCTGGATACTTCGTACTCCGTAACTTTTTGCAAAGCGTGCCAAAACTGAATATATCAGACAACTTAGGCATGCTAATGATACAGATGCTCAGTGTGGTGCCTAATGTCTAACGACCTTGAAGCGAAGATACTGCTCGCTAAGTTGCCAAATAAACCACAAAGGAAACACACTTAACCCGCAGCAAATGCCGCACAATGACACCTATTGCGACTCTAAACTTCCTTGGAACAAGGGTGGTCAACGGATTATAGCTTGCCATGTCTGGCCTTAAATATAGCCACCTTATCATCGTAGAACAGGATTTCTCTTAGCCTCAACTTCGGCTTTAATCGAAAGTCTTCGGGATCGTAAGCACCCTCGCCGTCAGAGTCATCTAAAGCATCCAAGTCCTCAGCATCTGTCTCATCCGAGTCCATTCCAGCAGTATTCACTGTAGGCCCACTATCATCGTCCCCATCATCTTCCTCGTCTTCGTCCTCTGTAGCATCGTCGTCGTCGTCGTCGTCGTCTTCATCATCCATTGCTCCACCAGGACCGAGGTTTGCTGCGCTATTATTCGAGTCAGATATCGAGTGAATGTCTTCATGATTTCTATTCTCCAAAATCTCGAAGCATTTATTCAGAATTCCCATATAGCATATCTCCACATCGGGGCGAAGGGTTACAATATCAACCACTTGGAGAGCCATCTCTTTCGGGTCAGGATTCGTGTGCACATGATCTGCGATGTGGGGAATATATAGAGAGCGGAGGTGAGGAATAAAAGGCAATCGAGTCAAGAGATAGTGCTATGCAGAGTTAGTAGCTGAACTCAATGCAGGCGACAGCAATAAAATGGAAAGTGTTTTTGTGCCTACCCAATCCTTATACTCCACAGCAATGCCAAGCTCTCGGAGACTGCCCATCTTCCCGCTGGTGGCAAAGCCAAGCACCTCTCTTGTGAACATCCATTTTCTCCACGATGTCTGCGAGGTCTGGACCGTCGAGGATCCACTGCGCGGCTTAATGCTGCTGTCAATGAACAATTTTTTCAGGCTTGATCTATGCCGTCTTAGAGGGCCACGATAGATTGCGTCAATGCTGACATTTGAGATAAAAGAAGCAGACTCTTGGAGGAAAAGCACTTCCAGAGTATTTGGCGCCAGTGTTTCTCTAAGTAGAGCAATCAAAGCGGGTCCAACGGCATCTGTATGTATCTTTTTTAACCTTAACTTGAAATTTGGTGGTCCCGGAGTCTTCCCTGGCTTGGAAGAACCAGGAAAAGACGTGCGGGTTCTTGACGAGGGACCCGCCTTGTTTAGAGGGTAGGGAGAGAAGGACTGTCGGAGGATCTTCCACAACAATTCGCTAGATAAACAGCCAAGGATAGTGAGACTTGTCATAATTGACCAGTCAAATGCCTTTTGCAGCACAGGGATACAGAGTGGCACTCGCTCCAGCTCGAGAACCTCGAGCTTCAGCTTTCCTTCTAGTACGGGACGCTGCTGAGCATCCTCATCACGGACAGAGTCCTTTGGCGACGATGGGACAGATGCTGGAAGTAATTCAGCACTTTCCATGGTTTGGCCAATTATATCACTTGATGTCAGGTCATTGGTAGGTGTCGGAGCATTGGATAAGACTGTTGCGCCCATGTGGGGTGATGCCTGAGTCGAACTCGGTGTTGCCATTGCCGCAGACGAAGATGACGATAGCGCCTCGTAGGGAGGGACATCTGAATTGCTCATGCTCTCAAGGCTCATTGAAGGACCCGAAGACGCAGTAGGAGCATCGTCTGGCACAACCGGTTCTGGCCCGACGGGGCTCAAAGCCGTTACTGCTGCGAGGTTACCGCCCGGAACATCTTCACTTTCGCCAAGTTCCACATTTGCTGGTGAGCTTATTTGATCAGGCTGACTATCAGAAGCGACTGGCTCGTCTACCGCGGCATCTGGTGTAAGAATATCTTCATTCTTCGCAACCTGGACAGTATCGGGGTTTGTTTTCCGCTTCCTCTTACGGATATCGTAGATCCTTCCGACTAAGACACCAAGGATCCCGCCTAGTCTCTTCTCACCAATCGAACTGACCCCCGTCGACGTCATGTTATGGTCGACCTGCTCAAGCGAAGGCCCATCCCACGGCATCACCCAAACTTTAGGCATCCCACTGCTCGAAGAGATGCCGACTCTCAGTTCCCGTAACTTATCTTTCGAGCGGCTAATCAAGATGCTCATCTCATCCAAGTATGCGAGTTCGTCAATGTCAAGCACACCTAAGCTCCTGAGGGGCGGCAACACCGAGAAAGTCGGGTGTTCCACCCGACTTAGCGACTGCGAATGAGAGTTGTTCATAGAAGGCCCTGGGCCACCCGGCAAGCCATTTGTCGCGCCTATATTGCCCGGAGGTACCAGAAAGCCAACACTTGTCGCACTCGCTAGAGGAGGCGGAGGTGGAGGTGGGAGTAAAACTGGTCCTGTACCGGCACTCTCTTGATTGTCATGCCAACGCACCCATACACGCTCTAATCGCGGCTCTTGGCCGTCGCCGCGATCGCCCAGCGAGGCGAGCGCAAGCCACACATCTCGAAGCACCCCAGTCGGCATGTCCCAGACAAACGTCTCTAAGTTCGGCATCCGAGCGATCGCCAGCGCTGCCAGAGTTCCCAACATCTTTCCACCCTCTTTTGTTATAAGGTATTCACTGACCCATTCTGGCGGCCCGTTCCCTAAGGAGAACTTGCGAGTGAATTGCGAATAATGATTCCCTCGCCGGGGCCTCCGCTTTGCTTCTCCCTTGGCCACGCTATCATTGAGGCGGCCCTCCTGTACATTGTTATGGCCACACTTCTTGCAAGCAAAGCTCTGGGCGACAGGCCCTGACGGAAAAGCTTTTTGGCTTGGTGATTCCCCAAAGATCTCCTCGGCCATAACCAGCGTCGCCAATCCATAGGTGAGAGCGTCAACTCCTGTTCGGGGATCAGCGGTTGAGTGTGCATCAGGCCAGACAATATCAAATCGATGATAGATATGAGGGATGGTCAAAGCATGCAATGAGGAGTGTGCCAGAGCCAGGGAGGTCAAATCGTTCGTGTGAGTTACCTAAGGCGAAGGATCAGCTGGAACCCTCAAAATCCAAAGCGGCCACGACCGCACATCATGACTAATGAAAACAGACCTCTTTCACGATTTCCTTGAGGACATCTACTGGCAAGTCCAGCAGATTGAGAGGTCTCGGTCTATCGGATGCTGCCATGCTGTGGTGCCGGTAACAATCACAGAATGGCTGGCCCTTCTTTGCCAGAGCAATGCTTGAGGTCGTAAATTCTCAACAGCTGCAGAGGCATAGAGTGGTCGTTGTTCAATCCATACGGAGGACAGCACGATCAAGCCCTTTTTCTTGTTGTTTTTGTTCGTCTGGTTGTCGAATCAAGCAGTCTTGGCAAAATATCAAGCTTTTATACCGATTAGGCGTAGCGTTACATGTCGACGGGTAATTTAGCTAACATTCGACGACCCAGCGCCTCGTACCTAACTGTAAATTAGCGGCGATTTTCTCCAATCAACGGGTATTTCGTCTCGATTTGTGCCGGCCATTGAAAAATGCCCAGCATGAGATTTCAGGGTCGCCAAGGCTTAAAATTGAAACGAAACGGCAGGCGCAAACTGACGAGGCGAATTTTGATATTCAGAAATCTGCCTTGCAGGCGAGCTGGCGACGTTTGACAATTTAGCGTCCTCCACACTCGGAGACTTTTGTTTGATCAGCTGGTGGCTTATACGATTTCACCGACGGTGACCCTATTTCAGGAAAATCCTGTCACTTTTTTAAATTTGGACGTAGGGCTATGGTAATTGTGACGGAGTGACATGTTGCCCCTCCGCCCAACAAACTCTCATTGCCGAAATCCAAAACACAATAAAGGGCGCAGACATCCAACTACTACCGAACATAGAAAGTGACCCCCAACCTCTTTAACCTAGCTTCCTAGAGGATCGAATCGATGACTACGAGAAGTATGGCGCTGTTCGACCGTCAGATATGGCAAAAGAACGAGTTCAGATATCTCGTCATGCGGCTGGAAACGCTTCAAAGCCCATACATAGCACGTGGCAATGTATGGAGTATGGAGTATGTAAACACGCTTTGGGCATAGGATGCTTATTTCCGAATCATATGACAAATTCGTTGCCGAAATCACCGTTGCATGTACCTTTTCTAACGAGGTTCAAGGGATAGGATTCTAGAAGCGTTAGAACGGATGGGTGTGGAGTGGTTGGCCGAAAGTGGGAGGATACAGAGCAGATACGGGACTGCTCGTGACCGGCAATTAGCAGGAGCTAAGACCAGTCTGGCTCGCCCCTTGCACCAACGAGTTGCACTTGGGAGGTAAGGGTAAGTCTCTGCTCCTTAGCGCCACCAAACCTTCGGTGCGGATCTCACCGAATGGTGTGGGTCCCAGCTAGAGTTCCTCAGTTGCTTGTAAAAATGAAACTGAAGTAATTATATTCTAAATACGAGTTTGAGAAGTGTGACTTAATGGGGTGTTGCTCCAACAGAGGGGGGGCAGAGACTTATTTTTCGCCTGCCAAAATACCCCTGCAACGTCCGTGCTTACCCGCAAAAAAATGGGGGTGGGCAGAGACTCTCGTCTACCCCCTAAGTACAAGGACATTCTCTACAGACGCCGGCCCCCGCGCGGGGCGGTGAAATATGGTATCGAAGACATCTTTGCGGTGGGTTAGGTGGATTCAACTCCCGCCTGATTGGGTGCAGGGTTCCACAGACGCGGATTAAAGTTCCTCAAGATCGCCTCTACCGAGCATGTCAAGATCTTAGCAGCATGCCCCACTCTGCACGACTCAAGCAGGTTTAGACTCCGATGTGCGTGCTGAATGTTATACTCCAGTAAACGAAAACCAACAATGTCCCACACTAGACTTGCCCAGCATGACTGGTCCTAGAACGGGTTACTCTGCAAAGTGTGAAGCAACTTCCAAGTTTGATGGTAATAATAGCAGTACATACATATGGGCATTCCACGCTCCCCCATGCGACGATGAACTCGGAGTGGCCGCGCAACAAGCAAACAGGGCCGGCGACGGGCTCCCAGATAACCGGCAGGCCGGCCAGGTACGCTAGCTACAACGATACCGACCTCCGCCGCCAATTGAGAATGGTGGTTGTTCGTTGTCGTGGTCGTGGCTGTTGTAGCGGTCGTGACTGAGTTTGTTTTCCTCCGACTGTGCGTTTTTCTGGCCCCCATATTGCACGGGCCCTGCAAGCCGTAAACCACCGCGTCACGATTTGCTTGACCATGCTCATATCACAGACGGCTCAAAACATTTCAGACTACTATCGTTCATCGGGTTCCGCACTAGTCGGACCGTCGTTGCTGCATTCGCTAGCTTGCACGCTTCGGCGTCGCGGACATGTTGCGCCATGCCCCCCCCCCCCCCGTCCTGTCTTATTGGAGTCATCGTTGTTGCAGTCGCAATGGAAATCATTAGTGTCAACGCTCCCGATGACATCGAAGAATACAGAATAATCAGCTCTTTCCTCGTCAGGTCAAGCTTTGCCCTTTCCGCTAGTGGCGACTGTCTCCAGCGCGATCCCACATCCCACAGAGCACGGGAATAACTCCCGCGACTTCTCCGCCTACCTCAGCGTAGAGGGCGATTGGATCCACGGTCATCCCCCCAGCTTCTTAATCAGCCTATCTCTTTTCTATGCGAGTCCGAGCTATGCTCGTCTATTTCTCTCTAAGGGATGTGGCTAACGCGCTGCGGGAAAGTCGAAAGGCCCTGTGGAGGCGGAAATGTGGTAGGGATTAGAATCCTCCGCCAATGCAGCACCCACCACACCGCGAGGTCACTCTGCAAAAACCGCTAAGCCCACGCAAAGCCCTATGGCGGAGGTTGTTGGGGTCCGTAACTAGGGCTGGTTACTGGCCCATATGCCTTTATGTACCGACTTACTAGTCCAGTGTGCTTTACTGCAGGAACACATTCAAAAACTTCATTGTCCCAAAGTTTTTCTCTTCTAAGTATTCCAGATGGTTGACTGCCTGTATTTCACGTCTTGCCTGAACGTCATAGGATCTTCTCCATTCCAAATGCACCCACACTCGAGGAGCCCCTTCCACCCCTCGCCCGCCGGCACGCAACAGCGTAGCGGCGGAAGGCTTTCTGTTACCGAGTCCGGTAGCTCACTCCCTGGGCAGGCAGCCTATGCAGCCAGTGCAGCACCCTACGCCACATTGGTACCGCAAACATGTATTTCCGAAGATTTCAATTCCCTTCTAGGCTCAGTTACCTCTGAGTCCCACGCCTTTAGTCCTGACCTTGTTGGTGGTCCCCTCGACTCCTCTCATGTTGCATCCCCATATATGAGGGACTACTCTGCTGTGCGCCATTCCCCAGAGCAATCTTGGGACATGTTTCCGTCCGCAGGCGACCTCTCTCGCCCGGAAATCCAGGTCCTAGAGGCAGGATCCCAACGAAGCAGTACTGGATACAATCCGTCTCTCGACAATACCGCCCTCCAAGAAAACATGTACCGGGACGCAGATCCAAAGTGAATAGCACCAAAATCCTGTTGTTATGGTCATGGCTAAAAGTCCTTAAAGCTCGCTCGACGGAACGTTTCGAGCACCCTTCGAAAGATATAACGATCCAGGTGCATTTGGAAGTAATTTGGATCCGTCACTCCCTGGTACCGCCATTCTTTGCACCTCTCTTGGGTTTTGTTTGCGCTGACGCAGTGCTAGACTATGAGCTTCCTCGTATTCAAGGAGGCGGGATTCATAGGTCAACAAGCGTTATAAGTAACACTAGTGGCTCCAGTATTTACGGGCATGAACTATCTTCAGGTATGGCAAATGTAGATCTCGCACATGAGGGGCATGAAACCACTCTTCCGAGATATCGTACTCGTCGACCCTCAAGATCTCGTTCGCACAGGGACAGATCATCGAGCACCCCCTATTACAGTCACCGGGAGCCTAACAAACAAGATTTCCGACCGGACGCAAGATACTCGCAGGGTGCCGACATGTTGACGCCTCCTGGTGCATTACCCCCAAGCAGTCAAGGATACGTTTCAGCAAATTACCCAGAAGAACTACCTTTTGGACTCATATTTGACGGGAGTCGAAAGAAAAACATCTTTGAGTGAGTTCTAGCTGTTCTCGCCTCCACATCTCTCGCTGATCGCATTGTAGTCTTTCAGAAGGTCAAGTCCCGGGTGCCTTCTCAAATGCAGGAGAGCCATCTGTGTATGGAGTTTCACCGTACAGCGCCCAAACGCTAGATGCTTCGCAGGCTTATCGAGGGTATGTCCCAGAGCTCAGACATTATAAGAACAAAATACGGCATGCTAATTTAGTACTGGCATAGATCTCGCCATGCTTCGCTATCTGATTCCGATCAGGGCAAAGGAGGACTCAACGCTTCCAAGGCTCGAGATGCGGCGTCAAGTTCACCAGCAGGAGATGACCAGGTTCGAGTTCTAGGCTCCCAGCCCAAGCCACAGTGCTGGGACCATGGTTGTAACGGCCGGACATTCTCGACATTCAGCAACTTGCTCCGTCACCAGCGAGAAAAATCAGGAACTGCGGCAAAATCCTACTGCTCAAAGTGTGGAGCGGAATTCACACGGTCAACTGCTAAAAAAGGGCACGAAGCGCTTGGCAAATGCAAGCATAGGAGGAATTCTTGATTTTAGAACAACATTTATTGTTTCGTCTGTACATACATACACTTGCTTTGTTCTGTTGGTTCAAATTTGGGTCATTCTGCATAGCACGGCACAATAGAATTTTGAAGCTTTCTGCCCTACATACACGGTTGACTTTGTGCCGCAGCCTTACCTCCTGGAGCATTTCGAACAGCTCCAGCCTTGCATTTTGGAGCCAATACTAGTAGCAAGCACACGCATTTTATTTAACTCTGAAGATACCCCTCAGCTGAGCTTAGGCTGCATTTGAGCAAGCGTGACATATTTGGATGGCGGCATACGTCTGTCTAATTATTCAACGCATTGGAGTCAGTCATTCCTGTGAAAGGGTCTGGATTTCGTATCCGCCCAATGGGTGCCACACAGACCCAACATCCTTCAGTGATATCTGCTGTCGTTACTGGTGGGCGACATTTATGATTGGTTGACCGGGACTGAAAGGAGGGCTTAACGCCGGCCCCCCTAGGTTTGCGCGGGGGCCAAAATCGCGACCTCTGATATGCCGCCTTGCAGACTTGCATAAGATGCACCTCGACGATCAATCGTTTCCTCGGAGTCTTCTGACCCAAGTCTAATTCCAGATTGCGTAGCGATGGAGAGTATGCGTAAGAAGATTTGGATTTCCAATCTCATGTGGGCCCAAGGACCATCCACCGATGGACCTTTACCACCCCACTGGGATGGGAACGTCTGTGGTTCGGGCCCGAAGCGTAACTTCAATGGGCACGGCGAAACCCGACCCGCAGACTTACACCATACTCCTTACTTCCTAGAGTGTTCACTTTACTCCGCACACCCGCACCAAAGCCTCCGTCGGGGTGCGGTTGTCGCGCACAAACCATTTCGAGTCCGACGTGTTACGCATGCGCACTTGAGCATGTATGCCGTTTGTCATTCTTCGAACGGCGGTGTGGCCGAAGGTCAGGTTCGGGTGTTGCACATTGGAGTCGCGCCGACATAGCATAGGCAAGAGAGAGTATGCAGAGTCGTCTGCTACGCAGAGCCGTCTGTTATGCCGAGTGCTCGATTCGCACAGGCCAGCAAGGTCCCAAACCCACGAGCCAGACCCATTCCCAACAATCCACCCATGGACAGGGAGCCCCTACGGCAACAGATGCGGGTAACGATTTTGTTTCAGCCAGGCCCGCCAGTTAGGGTTCGCACCCCTGGCACTTGGGGCTTTTCGTGTGCACGTCGTCGCAATCTGGCTAATCTAACGAGTAAACCACGTTCTCGGGGTTACCGTCCAGCTAGGGCAACCAAATAATCACCCCTGGGCAGCTCTGGCATAGAAGATTCAACTACACCATGTACTACCTCGCACGCATAGTAGCTTGGGCTCCGCCCCCGCAAGTCGTGTCCTTCCCGCTTTGTCGGCCGCCCTGCATGTGTCTATCCGAACACAGCCACTACCAACATCCCAAGGGAGCGGGTAGATGTGGTATAAATTGCCAAGCACCTGAGTCAAAACCCGAGCATTGACTCGGCCATACCCGAATTTGTCACTCCCACCATCATCAGCAACACAGTTACGACCATCATAAGCACCTGCAATCGAAACGACGCAGCACCATTTGCAACCATTAACGGGATTCTACAGAACGGAAACGAAAATGTCTGCTCGAAAACCAACCTAAGGACGTCTCTCGTCGACCAGACCTGTCGAACGACACCAGCCAATCGCAACCAAGAATCTTTCGATTTCACGAATCCCAATTTGGTCACCGCCAAAATGATCACTCGATTATCCCGAATTCTACAGAGACACCCTTTTCATTCGGCTTCGTTCTCTGATAGAGGATTGATCACAGAGGCGTTAATCCAGCCGGTTCATTCAGGCGTGGCTTGGTGGACATTACGTTATCCAGCACTGGGGATCGAGGACTAAACAGCACAACCTCAAACTTCAAAATTATGGCTTCCATTTTCACATACGATCCCGATCCTCCAAGGGTCTCGTCGCCCTGGGAGGCGAGCCCCAATGCGTTGACACCGGGACCTTCTGGGATTGCCAGTGACACGCCTCCATCGCGCGCGGGCAAATTGTCAGATATCGGATATGCATCCCCGCAGCCGTCGCGCCTGGTGGACTGCGGTATAGTCAAATTAGATGCCGAGCCGCAAGAGGGAGGAACGGAATATAAATTGCACCTGTTGCTCCGCCCACGACGATCCTTCACAGCCTCAAGTACAGGGATACACATCGTGGGCTCTCAACATTCGAAACACAACGCAAGCCCTTCTGCGGAAGGATTCTTGGCTGCCAGCTCTTCGGATAATAACCCAACTTCAACTGCAGCTTCAAACCATTCGCGGCAGCATCGTTTGCAGCAGCTTACAACCCAATTGCTCTGGCGCCTTCAGCAATCGTCCCCTTATCATTCCTCGTCAACCAGTAATGTCGTTCTGCCAAACCTGGCGGGACCTCACCCCGCAGTAAGCTCCGTCCATCGCCCTGCCAGGCTCTTACCTGGCATTGAAGAAAGCCGTGGGGCTTACTATGAAATTGGCGTTTCTGATGACGGGACCCTAGTTGGTCTAACTCAGGATGAAATGGACGAGAGTCTGGGAACCCTAAGAATAATGGCTACCGGTCTTGGCTGTTGTGTTGAAGTGTTGAGAATGGTCGTCGTCGGCGAATGTGAATGGATTGAGCAAGGTGGACAGCCCAGCTCAAATTCCAAAGATTCAGCAAAGCTCATGTCAAGAAATGGCCCAAGCCCGGGGACATGCGCTGAGGGATCTAGCGTGTTTCTCTCAGCACAAACGTTAGAGCAGAGTCCTACATCTACTTTTGTAAAGCACATAGAGAAGCTGTGGGTCGCAGAGGCCATCGTCAAACCTGACCTCGAATCTTCTACTCAAGACATCCCGGAGCTTCTTACCAATGCCCTAGCGGTTGAGGCTCTCCCCGAATTGTCCTCGCAGCTTGGAGGTGGCTCAGAAAATGTGCAAGACTACATTTGGTGCCCAACCGATCAGCTACGAGTTTCGCTCACGGGTGCTACTACGTCTGGGAAATCCTCCTTACTGGGAACGCTCACTACTGCCACGAGAGACAATGGTCGTGGTAAGAGTAGGCTCAGCCTTCTGAGACACCGACATGAGCTAGTGTCGGGAATCACAAGTTCTGTTGCGCAAGAGCTTATCGGATACAAGGCCGTTACTCTAAAAACCGGAAGTAAAGAGCTCGAAGGGACAAAAACCGAGATCATCAACTATGCTTCTGGGAATGTGTCATCATGGACCGATATTCATGCATCATCTGAAACAGGGCGCTTAGTTCTCCTCTCTGACTGTGCCGGCCACCCGCGTTATCGCCGGACAACTGTCCGTGGGCTCGTTGGTTGGGCACCTCATTGGGTTGCTTTATGCGTTGCAGCGGGCGAGAGGATTGACGGCTCTGGGAATGACAGCAGCAGTTCCTCCCCGAGGGACACGCCGAGCTTTGCTGGTGCTGGCTTGGATATCTCGGCAGCCCACCTGGAATTGTGTCTCAAGTTAGAGCTACCCCTTATCGTGATCGTAACGAAGCTTGACCTAGCTTCGAAAACCGGACTGAGGAATACACTGGCAAAGGTCCTGTCGACTCTGAAGGCTGCTGGCAGGAAGCCCATAATTCTCCCTGCTGGTAGTTCGCAAACTGAAGGGGACTTAGATCCGAACATGGTCTCGGCTGAAGATGCAACTATTGTGGAAAGGACAATCAGCACAATGCGTAGCGAGAAGCCAGGTACTGTTGCCCCCATTGTCCTGACTAGTGCTGTAAAAGGCACGGGCATCGGCAAGTTGCACTCTCTTCTATCTGGCTTGCCTTTGGCAGAGGACTCTGCTCGCATCACCCCACATGAACAGATCACCGGAGCTTTACTCTCCCAAGTTCGACCATCAAAACTCTTTCACATCGAAGAGATATTTGCACTCCCAAAGAGGCAAGGACTCTTACCAGAAGATATTTCTGGGATCTCCGACGTGGGTTCAGTTCTTAGTGGGCATCTACGATACGGACAAGTGTCGCTCGGGGATTGCCTTGTTCTAGGGCCATTTGACTCAAAATCTGATCTGCAGAGTTTGGAGCCCACTACCTCCGAATTAGAATGGCTTTCCGTTCGAGTAGTCAGTATCCGTAACCTTCGTTTACCAGTTCGTCGCTTGTTCGCTGGCCAAACTGGAACACTCGGTGTTGTCTATTGTTCACCAGCTTCTCAGAAACCTTCTGGATCTGGAGGTACACTGAGCGAAGGCGCTATAGAGACGCCATCTAGCAAAGAGGACGGTCGGGATAGGACTAGTTGGTTTCCGTCGTCACCGCGATTGTTACCGATAATCTCAAGCCTCAAAGTGAGAAAGGGAATGTCACTGATTAGCTACGCCCAAGGAAATGGAAAGACTAGAGAACTTCCTGTCTCTTATGTTGGGTTTACAGCTCGATTTTCTGAAATAGAAATATCCTCTGTTACCATGGGTGCCCTGGTAGTTGTTTATATCGGTAGTGTCCGCACTACCGCAAAGGTTGTTCAACTCTACGCTTCGCCTGACCGAGTATCGTCGCCTTCAGAGACCGACTCGGAGCCAGACAATATGTTTTGTTTTGACGATCGTGGTATAGATGAATCCCCAGCTAGCAGATCCGTATCTACGGAAGTTGTCTTTCAGTTTGTTTCATCCAAGGAATGGATAGAGGTTGGCCGTGAAGTGCTTGTTATGCCTGGCGGTGGTCCGGGTTTATACGGTGGTTCCGAGCGGGGGGAGAAAGGGGTCGGAGGTTTAGAGGGGTTTGTCGGAAGAATAATGGAGGTCATTGAATAGTACATGTTAATTTGTTTTTAAGTGTCGCGTTAGGGACTCAAATTGGAAAGCGTTAAAAGGTGAATCTTTGGTCTTATCCCTGAGTGTTCTCTGCAATGCTCCTTTCTGTTGAAAAAAGGTGGCAAAAACATACCAATAATAATAATTAATAACTCACAAATGAACGCTCCAGCGCCATTTTGGTAGGTAGCCCGGAAGTGCTTCCGCGCGGAAAAGTTCCGTGTAGATTTCACCACACGTGACAGTTTTCTAAGTGTTTACCCGATTCAACGATAATCTGTAGTGGCGCGGATCTTGAAAATACCTGATATCTACTTTGGGAAGTCCCGCAAATGCACGGGAAGAAGAGGAAAAGAGGTCATGACCAACATAGAAAATCGGATGTTGGAGTTACAAATCTAAATTCGGATACTGGCAGAGCCGCAACAGAAGACAAATTGCCTGTAGGGAAGAAACCTGGCAAGAACCAAGGGAAGAATACGCACAATGGAGCCTCACATCGACCAAGGCCTCAACAACAGGATAACCTGAAGGCAAAAGCCGAGTCTCTTGTGCAGCTGCGAAAGGCTCTACCAATCTGGCCTCACCGGGATGAAATCCGACAATGTCTTGCCCAAAGAGACGTTCTGCTCCTTGTCGGGGAAACCGGAAGTGGGAAGAGTACGCAAGTGCCTCAGTTTCTAGTCACTGAAGCCTGGTGCCAACCTCAAAAGGTTAAGATTCAAAATGAAGGGAGTGCAGCCTCAGTCAAGGAGGTCCCTGTTGGCGGATGCATAGCTATCACCGAGCCTCGTCGAGTAGCGGCTATCTCCCTAGCTCGACGAGTGGCTACGGAAATGGGGACGCCTCTGGGTTCCGCCTCTCTAACAAGCCAAGTTGGATATTCCGTTCGTTTTGATAACTCAACTTCTCCGAACACTAGGATCAAGTTTCTTACGGAGGGGATGCTTCTACAGGAAATGTTGCAGGATCCATGGCTGCGGCATTACAGTGCTGTCATTGTTGACGAAGTGCATGAGCGTGGAGTCAATGTTGACTTGGTTACTGGTTTCTTGAGGAATATGGTGGCTGGTGATAAAAAGGGCAGAGGAGGCGTGCCACTGAAGGTGATTGTGATGAGTGCGACAGCTGATATGGAACGGCTCAAGAAGTTTTACGCAGATGGGTTCATTTCGCAACCTACCTTAGCCGTACTGTCTGGCAGAGATATCTCAGCAGGACAAGATACGAGTCGAGATGGAAACAAAAGTGAGCGTGGAAATGGTCACGAAATACCACTTCCAGAGATACTGCCTGGAGGCAAGGAATCCTCGTTTGAATGCGCCGGGAAGGAAACAAATGGATTGACCTCGAACGGGGTGCTTAGTTCTGTAGATGGTCCAGATGAGCAGAAGAGAGACTTTCAGAGGCTCTATCTGGACCAGAAGCAGCCATGGTGGATTGTGAAAGACTACTTTATCAAGAAGCATGCGTTTAGCCCGAAGATCTCGTAAGTAACTCCTAGAAGCATGTAATCTCGGAATTTTGTCACTAAACCTCCCCTATTGTAGCGAGCGTCAGTTCCGTAAGCAGTTCCAACATCAAGATTCTCTAGATAATACTCCAAGGTCAGATGCACCATCGAAGGAAGGAGAAAAAGGCTCAGGCCAGACGTCCCCGGGTAGGACAGAGCTGGTAGAGCAAACCTTACACACCAGGCAATTAACTGATATTACGGGAAATGTCGCTACCTGCTACATTGAGGGTCGGCAATATCCAGTAACATCGATTTACACACCTGAGCCCGTTCATGATTTTGTTGATGCGGCGCTGCACGCAATTTTTAGGATACATTATGGCGAGGGCCTGCCTGGCGATATCCTGGTATTTCTCACCGGCCAAGATGACATAGAGGCTTTGGAGAAGATGATTGAAGAGTATGTAGACGGGATGGGGCCGGAGGTACCAAAAGTATGTTTTGCCACTATCCTTGTTGATTGAGAGTAAATACTGATTATGAAAAGCTTCTGGTTTTACCTCTTTTTGCTGCTCTTCCTCAGCATGCCCAGCAGAGAGTGTTTCAACCACTACCACACCCAAATATGAGAAAGATTATTCTTGCCACCAATATTGCTGAGACTTCGGTGACTGTCTCCGGTGTGCGGTACGTTGTTGACTGTGGGAAAGCTAAAATAAAGCAATTTCGAACGCGCCTTGGCCTCGACTCGCTACTAGTCAAGCCAATATCGAAGTCCTCTGCACAGCAAAGGAAGGGACGAGCTGGTCGAGAAGCGCCGGGCAAGTGCTACCGTCTTTATACTGAAGTGGAATATCTCAAATTGGAAACCTCGACCTCCCCGGAAATTTTAAGATGCGACGTCACTCAAGCAGCTTTAACAATGAAGGCTCGGGGAGTAGATGACATTATGTCGTTCCCGTTTCTTGATTCGCCGCCTAGGGAGTCACTTGAAAAAGCATTGCTACAACTCTTCTCTCTAGGCGCGCTAACAGAGTCAGGCATGATCAGCGATCTTGGCCAACAGATGGCGAGACTTCCTTTAACGGCGGCGCTAGCGCGAGTGCTAATCGCAGCTGCCTCGCCAGGAGTTGATTGCCTAATCGAGGTGATTGATATAATTTCTTGTCTCAGTGTTGAAAATTTGTTTCTCAATTTGATCAACGAAGAAAAGAAGGAGCAGGCCGACCTAGCCAGGAAGGATCTACTGCGACGGGAGGGTGACCATTTGACTCTTCTAAATACAGTACAGAAATATTCTAGCGAGAACATAGACAGGCGAAAATGGGCCGACCAGCATTTTGTATCTCACCGCGCGATGCAGGCCGTAATGGTAAGTTTAGTTGTTTGGGTAGAGACAATATCATGGCGCTCAATGCTAACACCTTCCATAGGAAGTCCGGAAACAGCTCCGTGCCCAGTGCCACTACCAGAAACTGTTGCCCCCGCCTTCCGAAATGGAAGACCCTCCAACCACAACTCCTGAACGGACTGCAGTCATTTTAAAGTGCTTCTTAACAGCATTTGCATCCAGTACAGCCCGTCTATTTCCAGATGGAAGCTACAAAACCGTTGTGGGGAACCAGACAGTAGCAATCCACCCCACGAGCGTGCTTTTCGGGAAGAAGGTCGAAGCGATTATGTATCACGAGTACGTTTTCACAAACAGAAGCTATGCTCGTTGGGTTAGTGCCGTACAAATGGATTGGGTTGGAGAAGCTCTAGTTCGATAGTTTCGGTCCCAATTGATTGCCCAAGGTTATGTCGTCTAGGGTCTGCAGTCTAGCACTCTAATCCAAGAGTAAATCTTTTAGAGCTAGTGCATATTAAACATTACATCACTCGTTCTCGATGGGGCCCTCGACTCAGACCGGTTCCATTTTGTACACCTCATACCCCACTACCTCGTAAGGATGCGCCCTACGAAAAAACTCTAGAAATCAAAAGAACGACCAATTGCCTCTTCAGCGCCTCTACCGCTGCCGACATAACCTCCCTGCCTACGCATATCATCTGCACCTGTACGAAGTACTTCTTCCACTTTCTTTAACTCTCCTACTTCCCCAACAACGGGTTTCGCCCCCACTGCAGCCTCGGGTAGGAATTGCAGTCTCAAAGCAGACATGGGTATATTTCCCACCCGGATAGGTGCCGTACCCGCACCAGGGAGCGCAGATTTGATGGCGTCGAGATTTTCTGGGGGTTTGCGGAAGACTGGGGGTTTGCGGAAGACTGGGGGTTTGCGGAAGACGAGGGGTTAAAAATTGGTTTGGGGGTGCTTCCTAGGTCAATTGACCTTAATTGTACGGGAGTTGGGAGGTTGTGGGAACAGCAGGGTTCAAGTTTGCGGGATGGATATATATATTTCTGCTTAGTCATTCTCCCGTCAAAAACCACTTTACGTCCCGGGCGGAAGCATTCTGTTTATCTTCCGCCGCAAGCAGTACTTTTCTCTGTACTTAGGGTGTAGAGATTAGTCTCTGCCTAGCAACAATATGCTCGCTTGCGCGTTGCTAGGCAGAGACTTACCCTTACACCCTAGGTACATACGTCAAACTCAATCTACGTGGCTTATTCGGAGATCTTCCTCGATATTTCTCACCACCAAGAAACTAGTCTCATAGTATACATACATAAGCATATATAAATAAGACTAACCTGTGAAGTATTAGGGTTCAAATACGTTTATTCGAAACAACTGCCGTATCTTTGAGGGCGAAAGGACCAGACTTGGGAGGAAACTGAGATTGCGAAGTTGGAGAACCTAAGAATCTCAGCGGCGTTGCCAGAAATACCCCACGTCACTTAAAGAGAACAGTACCTGAAGCAGCGTGTTGAAATCTACCCCATAGTTGGGAGCAACCGCTCTGATTACTGCTCAAATTCCAACCAAATACGCCACAGCAAGTATATCCAGGACCTAGATCTGGGAAACCCTACCCACCTCCCCGCTTCCAGTAACGCCTTCCGTGGAACAGCTCTCACATAACTACGCAGCATATATCCACCCCGCCCTTCCCGATACCTGGATTCACCCCAATCCGAACCCCATGTGTCGATTTCAATACGACCCTGGTATTGTTGAAGTCGTAGCTCCCCTTCTTGTCACACCACGGACACGTGCCTTTGTCCGCCCACACGAAGCGGCCTGGCCTGCGAATGGAGTTGGGCTGGAGTGAGGCACAGTTGCTGAAGCCCATAACTGGGTTACAAGGAGCGGAGACACAGAGCCATTTATGCTCGCAGGTAGGCGATTTGTAGAGGCATGTTCTGCACATAACTCGGCGCTTTCTCGGGATGCGTTGGTGGAAGAGAGGTTCTCGAAGAGGTCGTGTCGTGGGGAGGTTGTCCAGTTTCTTGGTAAGAGGAGGATTATCTAAACAACTTCTAGCAATTTTCCGTTCGGAGAAGGAAAGATAGACGAATATAAACGTTCTAGGAAAGAGCAAACAGATATACCCGCGTAAAAGAGTCAGTTGGTGAGCGTATTCACTGAATGACCATAGAAAAACTTCATCATTGTTCTGGTGAATGATCTGCCAGGTGTGAATACACCGAGGAGGCGCCTTCCGGGGTCCGAATTAGTCTAAATGTAAATAATTGAAACAGCCGGTTATATACAGAATTATATGAATGTAGAAATTGCATTATTGCTCGCCTTCGTTATCGAGCTTTTCTTTCTCTCGAATAGCTTGCATCAGTTCGTATAACTGACCCAATTGTTGGTCTGCTAGGAGATTAGTGTACTGTCCTTTGCGACAATAAGATCAAAGCCCAAAGCGGAAAGGAGCTCACCACTCATTTTTTCTAATTTACTTTTGTCCAGCTTCTCTCCTCTCCAGTTGCCTCCCTCCAGCTTTTGCGCATACATCTGCCATTCCGTCAAAAATCCAATCTATTTCCAACCCAGTCATAGCGGTCAGTACTTGGTGTGGATGAAAAACAGCGGCTGCAACATGCAACCCAAAAACAGCTTACAATATGCACCGGATTCTCCACATCCTTATGCACCCTAAACTCGCTCTTGACGTATTCGTCCCCTAGCAATCTCATGTCCTTGGGCAATTTATGTCGGTGTGCACGCAAGAGCCGTCGGTATAGAGGTATTGGTGGAAGGAGGGCCATCGGTGCCGGCTTGAGTCCACTAGTCGAGCCTGCCGCCGTGGGGTTTGCCATCAATAGTCTGTGGTATAACCGCATCTTTGTAGGTGAGAATGATGCGGAGATGGAGCTGATTTTTGCATGTCGTTGAAATTGGATACTTGGCTCATGAGGAATATTATCATAGACACGGGAGTAGGGCTCGTTAGCCGAGTTCCGATGTACCCGCTTCGACCAACTCGACATCTTCGTGCCAAGCCGACGAGTGAGGGTCATGGCACCAGCAATGGAAGGCATAGAAAGTACAGATAGAGTCAGTGTCATTCCTAGCTACATACCAGTGCAGGCCGGGCGGTACGTCGCACCAGCGGTGATGCTGCCGACGCCATCGACATCTCACCTGTTGTTCGAAAACATATATGAACCTGCTGAAGACTCCTTCCTCCTCCTCGACACCCTGAACGACCAGGAAGAGATGAAGTTTCTACGAAGGAGATTCTCAAGTGAACAAGAAGCAACGCCTCTTGCAATTGAAGTGGGAACGGGCTCCGGTGTCGTCCTCAGCTTTCTCACCGCTCACGCCCAGATCATCATCGGCCGTCCAGACTTGCTGACTATAGGGACGGACGTCAATCCATTTGCTTGTCTGGCCACCCGACGAACTATTCACAAAGCCGTGGCTGATGAGACTCAAGAGTCACCGCGGTGGGTACCAGGGTGGTCGTATGCACCTGCCATGTACCTTGACCCTCTGGTGGCAGATCTTTATTCTCCAATAAGGCCAGGCATTGTTGATATCCTCATCTTCAACCCTCCATACGTACCCACAGCTGAGGTGCCCGCCGTGTCGGATTTAGATCTATACGAAGGCCCTTTGCCTCAAGGCGGTGCATTTGAGCGAGATTCTCATCTACTATCCCTCTCCTATGCCGGAGGCGTAGATGGCATGGAGACCACGGACAGGCTACTGGAGGACTTACCCGAGCTGTTAAGTACGAGGGGTGTAGCCTATCTTGTACTCTGCCAGCAGAATAAGCCAGAAGAGGTAAAAGCGAGGATAAATGGCTGGGGGGAGGATTGGAAAGCAGAGATAGTCCGCCGCAGCGGAAAGACAGCTGCATGGGAGAATCTACATATTCTGAGAATTTGGCGTGTTCTCCCTCTTCGTCCGCCACTCTTTCCGGGCGTAACACTATAGAGGAACCCGTAAATGACATGTCCTTAGTGGCTTGACAGTATCGGCCGATAACTGTACCGTGAAGCTAGCAGTCTATGATGGCTTTTAAGTCTCATTACCTAGCCTTTAGGCGTGTCCTACATATCATCGTCAACAGCTCGGTTCGAGGCGGTATGAGTTTTCCCCTGAGTTGGCTAGCCCCATAAATCCTTCAAAGCGTAGAATGCGTAAAGCTGTGGGCAAATCTATCTGGCCATACTCGGCCGCTATGTCATATAAAGGCCAGCAAGATGCATCCAGCCTTCAAAATCCCCTCCCGCCTCCACCACGACCTCGTCCCCTGAAACCACCACCAGCACCGCGTCCTCTCGGTCCACCTCTACCTCTTCCTCGTGGGCCACCGGCGCCTCTATCCGCTGCCTCTTTCCGAGCCTTGTTCTTCGGCTTTGGCGCATCGTCGATAAGAAGCGTATCTAGAGGAAGCGAGTCTGGGAGGATAAAATATCGGACCGTCGAACCTCGAATGTTGATTGAGTCGAGTGTGACAGGGTCACGGCCTTTCGCGGTCATCTTGACGGTTTTGAGGGACGTATTCATTTGAGGGGAGACGGATGTAATCGTGCCGTGAACAACGGTGCCTGCGGAAAAGCGTAAGTCATGTCAGTAACTCGGTCGACAACGTTGCTTGGGGCAGGCTGTCAATAGCCCCAGAAAGGGCTGTAGTGGGGCATAACACACCATTCTTGAGCTCAACCGTGACGGTCTCGTTCGCACATTTCATCAGGAATCTAAAAGCACGTGAAAACCCCCATCAGCCAGGCCATTCGAAGAGGGAACCTCTGGAACAGGAAAGTTCAGCGATTGCGCCGCGCTGACGAGAAGAGGTTGGCTTACCTGACGAGCTTCATCTTGCCAGTGTCTCTCTACTAGCGTTCGGGCGGAGCTAGAGATGGCAACGAGTGTTCTGTGTGTTACGGGAGGAAAGGGTTATGCGGGGTGCAGCTTACTGCTGGGCGGACTGTCTGTTGAAGGTGGAAAGCTACCTGGTGTGGGCTTGGCACAGATGCAGTTGGGCATTGAGGTGTAGCACAGCACAGCGAATATCTGAGCACCAACTACGGGGCCTGGGAATATTTATCAAATCTGCAGAACGGTGAACAAACAAGATGCCAGATTTGGCTATGAATGTAACAAATTTCGCCGAGGCTTGGGCTGTTTACACTGCTAAGCTATCTACGTAGTAGCGGGCTTCTTTCCTCTACCATATCCTAGAGTCGTAGGCTCTTTCTCAGGGTATCCTCATTGGTACAATCACAAACATCAGGCCCGCCGATCCGTGTCTTTCCTTCCCCCTATCTAGCTTTAGATCCTTCTTCCTCAACCTTCTCCCATTCATCTTCGGTGCTCATTTCACCTGCAAGGCTTCTTCTCTTTCGTATCGTCTCCGCTGCCGGAGCAGGTGGATGTTCGAGAGTAACCTGCTTGACGGCTGGCGCGGCCGCTTTCAGTACCGGCTCTCCCTCTGTCTCTGAGCCCTCTACTGAGCTCACTTGGCGCTCCTTCCCTTTCCTTAAGTTTCTCAGTCGGTCGGCCTCCTCTTCCTTTTGTTTTGCGGCCGTCAGTTCGGCGACAAACCAGTTGATCGCCCACCAAAGGCCTCCGCAGAGGACGGACAATATGAGGAAGTGGATGCTGTATGTCGCAACTAGAAGTACCCCAAGGACCAGTTGGAGGAGCGCGAATGAAGCGTTCGTCGCGACTATAAGGGTCGGTGTGGTGCCAGGCGTGAAGATGGAGTTGAACAGATCCGTGAGAAACGTTGCCATATTAATCCGTCGGTATGTCGACTATGCTCTGTTTTTAGATCTATACGCAGACGCGTCCGTAGCAATCCTAGAAGGTGACTCACGAGCGTGCGATCTGCTGGCGCATCATAAGCCAGGGAGTCATTTATGTCAACAGAGGGACGCTGCCAGAATACCCACCAAAAAAATTGTGAGTAGCGCAGATGAATTTCCGTAGATCTTTAAAGTTGCTTAAAGAGGGAAGGCGCTCAGGTCAACGTGAAATTCCTATCGAAACGTGCTGGTTATCATGTTCAAATGAATGAGGGGAGCCCATATCAACATTGCAGGTTTGACGTGTCGCGGGGCCATCGTCATCGAGTGAGACATCACGTACGCGTCGCAAGTGTACATTTCAGCATCGCTTACGGAGTATCGGGCCACAGGGACGGGAATGCTGTTTGCAAATGCCGGTTCACGAACATCAAAATCCCATGAGGGAGGATGCGCACATTTGTGTCGACATGAATGTACAGAGTACAGGTTACGGGCTATGGGAACAACTCCTGCTTCGGGGTGCATTATGGAAGAGACGCTGACGCTGGTGGCCCGTATTAGCAACGCAGCATCTCGTGATTGAATTCGTCTTGCATCTCCTGATTATCTCATCCCCATGCCGTCGAAAGACAACAACCACTGCATTGCATTTAGAAATGGGTATGGGATAGGTATGGAGACAGACAGTGACTGGCGAAGTGCCAATCCCTTCGAGCGCAACTCCCATATTGCCTGACGTATGTCGAAGTCTTCCTCGGACAGCTGTTGCGTGTGTCCAAACAACGAAATGCTCGTGTTGGTGTTTTCGTTCAATGCATGGTATGACGACTCCTCACTTTCAAGACGTGCCGGGGCGACCAGCTAATCATGGCTGTCGCTGGTGGACCGCTGTTGCCATGTTTGGGCTAGACGTTTGCGCTCTTTGCCCCTCTCGAACCCCGTAGAATCTTCGCGATGGTTCATTACGGCATGGGGCGGAAGGCCAAACATCGGTCTCGAATGTACGAGAATTGCCCAGCGACGATCCCTCGGAAAATCACTCCACTTTCAGGCGGGAATGCAGTCCCCAAGGTGGTGCTGGTATCTTCTAGAATATCAGGACCATACTATAAAAGACCTCCTTGAGTCTCTCAAGGAGCCAATTCTTTTGATCAGAGAAACACTATCGAATATATGCAAGCCTTAAAATCAGCCACACGCGCTTTTCCTCGAGCTATTCAAGTCACGAAACAACCCTCCTACGGAATCCGCAAGATCCACACACCGTCAAATATGTCTCTCTTCCCACGCTTCGTCACGAACGACTTCGCTCCTCTCTTCCGCCTCCTTGATGACTACGACTATCATCGAGCCACGACTCCAGGCAGCAAGAGCACTCGCGCCTTCCAGCCAAAGTTCGACGTTAAGGAGACTAAGGACGCCTATGAACTCCACGGCGAACTGCCTGGCATCGCTCAGAAAGACATCTCGATCGAATTCGCTGACCCTCACACCCTTGCTATCAAGGGCCGCGTCGAACGCACGTTCGAGCTAGGCCGTCGACCGGAACAACTAGAGCCTAGTCAAGAACAGGGCCGTATAGCCAATGAAGCACAGGAGGAGAATCAGTACCAGAAGCCGACAGTTGAGGAAGAAGGGAGTGACAACAAGCAAATCTCGGTGGACGACGGTAAAAATAAGGGAGACGAAGGATCCCGATACTGGATCTCAGAGCGCTCCGTCGGCGAATTCTACAGGACTTTCAGCTTTCCTTCACGCGTGAATCAGGATGCTGTCAAGGCAAGCTTGAAGGACGGTATCCTCAGCATCGTTGTTCCGAAGGCGTCCGCTCCTCAAACTAAGAGGATCCAGATTAGCGGCGAATAGGCTAGAGCAATGGAGGACGGGTAGGGAGCAACGGAGACTGCACACGGCTTAGTGAGGTCACGCCAACTAAAATCGATATTGCCACCGGCATGCATGAATTGACGTTTGCGGGGGAATTACTTGGAGTAACACCCGAAGTGGAGAATTTGCATGGCTGTCTTTTCCATCTTTGAATAAAGCTCTGTCGACTAACCAGTGTGGTACAAATACTCTCCTTCGACCTGGGTTGACTGGAGCAATTCGTTTAGCCTATCGCTCTATATATTTGAATCCATTGGTCTGGAATAGGAACTTTTGTAAATTCTCAAAATCCAAATCCAGTTATCTACACGCATGGAAGATATCAGTCCGTACATCCGCTTGTGTCTTAGCATGCCATCTCATGTGTATTAGTTCACTAGTGGTTTGTGCCACCGTAATCCCCATTCACATCGAAGTCAGCAAAACTCTCGCGGGCTGTACTAGCGTGAGTAGTGTGCAGGGTGCCTGTGTCAGTTCTCCATACACAAGAACAAGCATTGGCTACTCATACGAAAAGACTGTTGGCTGCCAACGGTCACATGCGCCGCTGCTGTAACGTGGGAAAGAGACCAAGTGATGCCCAGACAACCCTTATGCATGCAAACACTGAAGTCCTAGAGCACTGTGTTCCTCGACTAGCGCCATATTTCATAAAAAAGATCGAGGTATTCATGTTTTAAAGTATTATTCAGTATGACACCGCAAGAAGCCTGTTCCGCAAGGTGTGACGCAAATACATTGCTTCTGCTCTGTGCAACCAAATCTAGGGATCCGCTGGATACACATACAACGTAGAAGGCGAGCCACAGGGGTAATTCCTCCGGGTCAGGCCTTGACAGCCAATAGATGAATTCATAATGCTTGATCCTCTGTCGGGCCATCCTCTCGAGAATGTTAATGACTCCCGTAGCTCGTTTCGATCTCTAGTGGTTCTCGTCCGGCCAACCCGGTCTG
Organism: Nothomitra cinnamomea; assembly: GCA_022345685.2. Classification (NCBI taxonomy): domain Eukaryota; kingdom Fungi; phylum Ascomycota; class Geoglossomycetes; genus Nothomitra; species Nothomitra cinnamomea. Next base: position 186,643 of record JAJDMX020000008.1, on the reverse strand, counting down.
ATTCCTCCCGTCTGGTTTAGGGGCAGGGAAGCCGCGGGGAGGCGGGGCTACTTGTTTCTCAAGTACTGACCCCAGATTGTACTAGAGGGTCCCAGCAGACCATCCCCATTCATAGCGAAAGCGATCTCTAGAGTAGATACAAAGAATCATGGGTAGCGCTCACTCAGATCTCCAGATGCCCCTGTAGCCCTTAGTACTTTAGGTTCCATATGAGAGAAATATAAGATTAAAGCCGATTCACAAGAAGTGCAAAACGACGTCGCGCAGGTATAGGCCTGCTCAAAAAATAGCTTTAGAATGTATTGCAGAATGATGGCCAAAAAGGACTTATGCGTGCTTGCATTCTCGTCTGTAAAATTCCGTACGTACGATGGATGACAACAGCTGATGTTAAGTGTTGAGCGTGTAATGTACTACAACTCGAGCATTGAGTGCGGGTAGTGGCTCAACGTGGGCTCGAGTGTGAGCAGTACTCCAGTGATATCGCCTGCTGTTGGCTAGTTGAGAAGCCGAGCGGCCATCTCGCCGGACAGCTACTGGCATGATGCCGAGTCGAAATCTTCTGACCTCTGCTCGGAAAGGATATCCATTTGTTGAATGCATCAGGAGAACAGCGAGCCGACATTGCCGTCAGTGTTGCCCCTGAGTCCTTGGCTAACATTCATAGTATTCCCATCTTTTGGCGACTGCCGTATGGGAAAGAGATGGCATATAAAGCCCAGATGTCTCCACGCATTTATCTTGCATCCAAGCAGCCCTAGGTCAATCTAGTCGAGATTCTCAACAGAACACCTAACGTGCCTATAACATCCAACAAAGATGCGCATCTCCAAATTCCTCACAGCCGGTTTGGCGTTGTTTGCTGGTTCAACTCATGGCGCAGTGACCTCAACGCAACTTGTTTCCACCATTGATAGCTGCACTGAGACATCAGGGCAGATCTTGACTATCGTGAATAATATCAATATCGTCAATGCCGTAATTCTTCTCCCGGTGAGTAGCTTCCATTTTCAAAGGCAAGGAGTGCCTTGCGCTGATATGCTTGCAGCAAGCAATCAACCTTTTCGTCAAGATCGTGGCAACCATAAGTGCTTCATTCGTCGTTATCGACGGGACGGAGCCTTTCACGGACCCGGGATCCGAAGGAGCCATTGTTACTTCACTTACTGCGGTTAGTCTCTTGAGTGCTTGATATTCGAGCGGTTGCTGACCGTGTCATCCAGTTTGTCACTGTCCACCAGCAACTTTTGAATGTGTTCATTGGCAAGGCTGGCCTCATTCGGAGGATTCCCATCTTCGGGCCTAGATTTGCAGACGTCCTTAAGCAAATCGAATTTGTTGTCGACGTAGGTGCTATTGCTAACTCAGGTGTATTCCAGTCTCGCTAATGGTTCTTTCTGTGCATCCAGGCGATCGCTTTTGCGATTATCAGTCTCGTTCCCCGCCGCGCAGCCGACTGTCTCAAACAGAAGGATGCGATCGATAGAACTCTCAAGCAGGCCCTCACCACATTCGCCTGAGACGCTGTGCAGGCAGAGGCGCTGGAATGCATAACTAGAAAGCGACGCCCTTGAAGAGTCACTTTGGGCTACATAAGCTATGCCTGTTAATTCAAATTATCCTGCCATAGGAGACTTCAGAAATTGAGAATGGAATTTTTCTTGGAACCGACCCCTACCAAACGTATTGTGATGAAGTGACAACATATCCATCGTCAGGACGGAATGAATACTCAGCACGAGGCACCGAACACCAAGTGCCTCGCACGTCCGTTCGTAGACCAATCACTCACTCAACCACCTGATCTGGTATGGGAGCCGAACATCTAATCTGATCGTGATGAGGTCGTCGGCAGCAAACTTGGTTCTCGCACCCCAGGAGCATACCCTGCCTAGTCTGAAGGCCCTCTTTCCCACAGGGCATCAAGTTGACATTGACAGTTCATCTGCACGGTGACGTAAGCGGCTCCATCTGAACCTGCCATTTTACTTGTTTATACTCCGTAGGTGCAATACGTACCACATATGTGCATCCAAACATATCCAATCCATCCTCGCTCCAAGATACTTCGCAAGACAAACCAGTCATCCCAACCCGCAAGCCGACAGTAAATTGCGGGCCCCATTCAGCAGCATGGCATATAATCATAATCGCAAACCAGAGGATGAAGAGCACGTTTCGCTCAAAGATCATCTTGCGCACCCGTTAGAACATCTTCGCCATGCCCTCCATGATAGTCATTTACATGACTGGAAAGTCAAAGCGACCACTCTCAAACACAAAATTGGCAAGTTCGAGAACCTGATCAATACTAACCACCGGCACGATGAAGAGCACGAAAAGCTCACAGACGCCAAGCGCACTTACATTACCGAGTCCCATCGATACAAATCCTTTGCCCCTGTGCGAGAAGCAAACAAGGTAAAGTGGTATGTGGATGGCCGTGACTATTTCTGGGTATGTCCAGATTACCCTCGAAATTTTAATGTACAGGCCGCCTTAACGAGTGCATATTTAGGCTCTCTCCGTGGCTCTGGAGCGTGCTAAAGAAACGATTTATATTGAGGATTGGTGGCTCTCTCCAGAATTAGTATGTCTATAGCTCTGCAATTGTATAACCCCGCTAAGTAGCAGTTTCTGCGACGTCCCCCGTATTTTAATCAGGAGTGGCGGCTGGATCAAGTCCTCAAACGGCGGGCAGAGGCTGGTGTTAAGATCTTCGTGATTGTGTATAAAGAAGTAGGTTTTCTACTAAGATCTCGAGCCCATGTCTCCCACTGCTCTGAGCTCTGATAGGGGTTGCTGAAGTCTCTGCGATAGATAGAGCAAGCCTTGACATGCAATAGCGCGCACACCAAACATGCCCTTGAGAGACTTTGTCCTCCAAGAAGCCCGGGCCATGGCAATATTGTTGTTATGAGGCACCCCGACCATAATGTGTTCGAAAATGCTGCGGATATGACATTCTACTGGGTATATTAATGCCGATTCCTCGATACATTGCAGCAGCTAACGTTAGGTTTCAAGGCTCACCACGAGAAGTTTGTCGTTATTGATTTCAATGTTGCCTTTATAGGTGGTCTTGATTTGTGTTTCGGACGATGGGACAGTCGACAGCATTCTCTGGCGGACGTCCATCCAGCGGGTGTCAAAAACGAAATTTGGCCAGGGCAAGACTTTAACAATGTAAGCGTTAAGAGGTCTGCCTCGGTTTGACATTCTCAACTCTTGACTGAGCATGCTTTATCGAACATGCCAATCCTCGCCCGTAGCCATTAGTGCGACTAACAAACCTCCCAACTGGTCTTACTAGAATCGAATCATGGATTTTCAGGATGTCATTGACTGGTCCGATCCTCTTTACACTTTTCGATCATTTGCAGTGCCTCCTAACGATATACAGGAAGTCAAACCAGCTCAGCAAAGCGGAGTACGGGCGGATGCCGTGGCATGATGTCCATATGGGGGTTATTGGAGATTGCGTTTATGACATTGCTGAGCACTTCGTCTTGGTATGCATCTTCCAGATCATGCGTGCCATCTTCGTTCCAGCCCCTTTCATATCAAAATCAATACGGGCCTCGGGCGGGGGTGTTCAGCTAGATGTTGCAAACTTTAGGCACTACCACCCCTGAAGCGGTCTTAACCAACTAGCTGACCGGCGCTAATAATGTTGACAGAGGTGGAATTTTTGCAAACGCGATAAGTACAAGCATGATTCAATGTATGATTGGATTGTGCTGGAAGGTCGAGATGGCTCAGATGAAGATTTAATCTCTGTGCAACGACCGCAACATCCGATCGGTGGTTATCTTCGGCATCCGTTGAGTCCTCTTGCAACCAAAAAGGTTGGCCCTCAGGGCACAGTGACTGCGCAGATTGTGAGAAGTAGCTCGGACTGGAGCAGTGGAATATTAGTTGAGCATAGTATCCAGAATGCCTATTCCGAGATCATTCGGAATGCTCAGCACTACATTTACATAGAGAATCAATTCTTCAGTAAGTTGAGCCAGACTCGGCAAATGGGCGTTGCTGACAGGCCAAGTCACGGCGACTGGGGACCAACAACTCCCAATTCATAATACCATTGGTCGAGCTATCGTCGATGCCTGCGTCCGTGCTGCCAAAGTGGGCAGAAAGTTTCGAGTCATTTGCGTCATACCGGCTATTCCAGGGTTTGCTGGTGACCTTAGGGAAGACGGTGCGACTGGAACACGGTAAGAAGCTCCCCTTTCTCGTGTATATGCTTTGCTTGGCTTTGGTATGAACGTTGTCTGACCACAAATGTAAACCAGAGCTATAATGGACTACCAGTACAAGTCCATATGCCGAGGAGAACATTCGATCTTTGAACAAATCAAAGCGCAAGGCGTTGACCCACGAAGTAACTACTCTTTCTCCCCCAGATCTAGCCCATGAACTGACTCCCTGAAGATCATATATTTTTCTTTAACCTTCGCTCATTTGATCGCTTAAACAAAACTCCCGCCATTGAAGCGCAGGAGGAGAAGTCCCATGTCCCTTACCAGACTGTCCAACGGGCCGAAGCGGAAGAGATAATGGGAGAGACCATTGGAGATGCGCAGGAAGATGCTGAAAATGATAAACGTCTGGGTAAGAGTCGGGCCAAGGGCAAGCAAGCTGTTGAAACAGTTAGAGATGATAGCGGAGACGAAGGGAAACAGAGGACAATTGATCAGAGACGCAGATTTGAGGCGAAGGGAGGCGAGGCGGAACTAAATGAGGAGAAACCGAGTGAGGATTCCGTAGCAAAGGACGCAATGTTACATGGGAAGAGAGTTTCAGACGAAGCGTGGGCTGGGGATGCAGAATCTGAGAAGAAAAGCTTTGTGCAGGAGGAATTGTATATCCACGCCAAGGTACAAGACTTCTACCCTCGAAGCACTTACACTAATCGCCCGTTTAGGTGCTCATTGCTGACGATAAAATTGTTATCTGTGGAAGCTCAAATTTGAATGATCGGGTAGGTCCTTCTACTAGCTAAAGCTGACCGATGCTGATAGATCAGTCTCAAATGGGACTACACGACAGTGAGCTGTCCATCGTCATGGAGGACACAAAACTGATTCCTAGTAAAATGGACGGCAAGCCGTATGATGCGGCTTTCCACGCTGCTACTCTCCGTAGGTTTCTTTGGCGAGAGCACCTCGGGCTTCTTCCGGCGCAGGAAATCGACGCCAGCGAAGATCCTAATGCTCAGCCTCCAGGTGATGGCGACAATGATTTCCATAAAGGGAAGGAAAATGAATTTGTTGCAGATCCTCTTAGCGACGAGCTTTGGGAGATGTGGACAGGAAATGCGTCAAGAAATACAGAGATCTTCCGAGAGCTATTCCACGCTGATCCTGACGATAACGGTCAGTCCAGATATCACATTTTCTCCTATTGCATCAAGTCCAAGCCAGAAGAGCTGATCCCTTTCCGCAGTGAGGTCTTTTGAGGACTACGACAAATTTCTGCCAAAGAAAGAAATTAAACAAGGCCATCTATACGATCCAGACATTCCTGACGAAGAGATTAAGGAGAAGTTGAACCAGATAAAGGGGCATCTAGTCTGGATGCCGCTGGACTTTTTGAAAGATGCGGAGATGGCTGAAATGGGGATGCAAGTGAATGCATTTACTGAAAGTATATTTACTTGATGGCTCAACTTGGCGGTACCGAGGCTACATAGCTTCTTCATTTGCCTGTGCTACTGTTTGTTTGCTGGATCGGGAGTTAGTGATATCTATCAAAGGCATTGCCATATACGCAGTAAGGCACAGAGCTTAATTTGCTTAACTGCGTACAATTGCACATCCATTATCGTGTCTGCCTCGGCGGTTTCCCTTTGCCCAGCCGGACCAGCTAGAAAAAGCTGACAGGGTTGGCCACGGAGGCATACTATCTTGCGAAACATGTCGTTACATCGCCCAATAGTGCTGCGACTAAAACACAGCGTATTCGCCGAAGTCCGTGTGTTTCCCGCTTAGCTCGAGAATTTACTCCAGTAGAGATTAGGAGTGGTGGACTCGTAGGGCATACCGATGACGGTGGCACCCCGCAAAGTCTATTCAACATGACATACTGCCCCACCTCTACAGGCACAGAAAGGAACCCTCTCAGTCCCCTATAAATGCAGTTCCGATCCGCTATGTAGAAGGTCGATTGGCAGTCTCCGTTCACTACTTCCTTTCTAAATATCTTTGAAAATATACAAGCCAGCAAATATGGTTTACACGATTGTCGTTCACCTCTACGCTAAGGATGACGAGACATGCATCCGCCGGCTAAAGAGCAAGCTCATCGAGGCCAGCTGCGTTTACAGCCGCGACACTGAGACCACCAGCTGGTTTGTGATGCAGGACCACAAGGATCCGCGTGCCTTCACCATTGTGGAGCGCTACGAGCAGGAGAGTGTAAGCACTAGCACTTATTTCGCACTATTTATCTTAATTGGTTCTATTCTAGGCATTCCGATTGAGCCTGTTAGGGATTTAGTCTTCGTTTTACATGATTAGTCGAACACATTTGGCTGACTGGAATTTTGTGGTTGTTCCAGTCGCAGAAATATCACCTCGAGAATCCGTACTGGAAGACCTTCGATCCATATGTCCTGCCGCTGTTGGAGCAACCGATGGACCTGAGACGATTCCACGAGCTAGACACCAGTAAGGACGTCGAGGCTGAGGACTATCAGCAGTCCTGAATATACCCCGAGCACCCTCTTTGAGTGAGGACGGGAAGAAATGTGATCGGGCTGTACTACTGTGATTACTCGCTTTGGGTTTAGTAGTTGGACTATGAGCATATTTCATGCTGAGATAGCCTTAAAAAGAGTTATTTGAAAATCAACAGCCCTAAAAAGGGCCAAATGTAAATAGTGAAAGCTCTAAACCGAGGATCTTTCCCCATTATCCGATTAGTCAAGTCCTAACCGATTAGAAGTTTGCTTCGGAGTTTAAATATTGGTTGTAGATCTACTTAGTCATTGAACGCTAAGATGGCATGGGAACTAACACAACGGGGTCCCCTAGTTTACGTGGTTCTGCTATATCGAGAGAACATTTCACGGCTTCATACAAGTATCGCATGACCCTTGAGGATACCGCCGGCCCAGGACCGTGAAGGGTCGAGGTGGTTGGAGTACCGTCAACCAGGAAGCAATCCTAGCGCGCGGCGATATCTCGTGTGCTGAGGTGGGCCAGGAGCACGACGTTCACCGGGAGTGTGTAGAGATCGTCTGTCTCCGCGGCGGCCAACGGCATGCTGGTGATGAAACAGGCACTAGTCAACTGGTCTTCGAACATTCCACACGGCGGAAAGACAGGGAGCAGCAAGGTAGGTCACTGGCTTCGCACTGGTGGGGCTTGCTCTGCTTTGCCTGCGTATCTGTGACACGAGCTGCCTCGGGACATTGCAGGGTGCAGCGAAACGCGTGGGCTTGCGGCCTTGCGGCACTTTGGCGAGCGCCACGTTTCCTTGGCCGAGGGTGGTGTTCGAGGGGTGGTGTTCGCGGGGTGATGTTGGGGGGTATTTCAAACACTACATTCACACCATACATATGCGTATCTAGCGTTCGGGGTGTTCGCTCTGGAATAAGGTTTGGCGTCTGTGTCGTCCATGTTCCGGAAGCGATACTTCGGTGGTGAGTCGTGGGGGGCGCCTACCGACAAACCTGTTGCCCCAAGTGGACTCGCACTCGGGGCCTATGGTGTATTGCGCGCCTCTGGCCACACAGGATCCACTACATTACAGTATACGGCATACGCGTATAATCCTCTGCGGGTCTGGGCGCGGGAACAGCGTAAGGGAAGGACAGGCATACATACAGGAAACTACAGACTATGCGTACTCTGAGGCAGAAGGCACGGAGAACCGTGGAGTGAGGAGATTGGAAGCACCAAGTGAGGAGTTGAAAATGCCATGAGTGCCAACGCGCTCCATGCGAATGCAAGCTGCTTGTTCCTTGGGTTCTCAATTGTCAGTCGGCAAGCCCGTTGGAGAGATCTGCACGGATCTCCCATGTTTGAAATGCAGCTGGCAGCCTACCACCGTTCCCTCGTACTCATGCCCTCCCTCGTTTGGACGGGTCTCGACCGGCGGCATGGCTGCCCCGCTGCATGCAGGGCGAATTGAAACTCTATCTGCGCGATCTTTGTTCTGCCGCTCATCTCTCAGAAATATCTTATGTATTTGCCGAAGAGGCCTGCAAACTCACCGCACTTATCATCCTCTACTGAGCCAACTTCGACTCACGTACTGCCGTCCTCGTGGAGCAGCCAGCGATAGCAAAGACTTCCGCGGACCGCGCTAGTGAGTATGCCTGACGTGCCGGACAAACCAAAGAAGCAGCCCAGAGCATCTCTTGCTTGTGCGTCCTGTCGTGTTCGGCGTACCAAAGTAAGCATTACTTTTGTCGCGAGCAGGCCGGGATGAGAGCGCTTATTGATGGTGATCTTGCTCTTAGTGCGTCGTCGCTCCGGGCAAAAAAGAGTGTGAGCAGTGTATCCGCAATGGTCTGGTATGTGTGATAAGGGACGACGACGAGCGCAAAAGGTCTCCTCGCCACACTCCCTCAGACTCGCTTGGAGAGATCACCAGCTGACCCTAACCAGGCCTACGTCGAAGGCATACATCAATTCACTGCAAGAACGGATCCGACTTCTCGAGAACCTCCTGATCGATGCTGGCCGGACTCCTCCACCGGCTTCATATCCTCCTCCGACAACGCGGTCCGACTCCTCACAGCAGAGCAAATTGAGTAGTCCCACCAGCTCTTCCTATACATCAACCAGCAAAGCTCCGCCTACAACCGCTCGCCCAGATGATTCAGACTCGTCGAGTGACGAAGGCAGAGCAAGGCGGTCTGGGCCACGCTCTGACAACCATTCAATGAGTCCCGAACCGTTCGTACCCAGCAGGAGCATTGTTGATAAACTTCTGTCTACGTCCGGGCATCTGGCGTATGATCGGACCAGCGGCCGTCTCCGTTATTTTGGTCCCACGACAAACTTCCACGTCTACTCTGATTTGTCCCAGACTTCTCTAACCAATGTTTCGAGGGAGCGTGAACAGCGAACGCGGAAGGTCATACAAGACTTGGCGCTGGAAACACAAGACTACTTAATGGATTTGTACTGGACAAACTACAATGCTGTCCTTCATGTCATTCACCAGGAGGCTTTTCTCGAAGACAAAGAACGTGGGGGAGGTCCCTGGTACTCGCTGTTCCTGCATGTCTGCATCCTAGCTATGGGATATAGGTTTGCGGATCTTACGCGCGCCGATATGCAGAACATCACCTTGCCCAACCGAGAATCACTGCTCCATAAGGAGGCAAAACACCTCTTTGAATATGAATTAGAGAAACCTGGTGGAGTGCCCTCGGTTCAGGCGTTGTTGCTACTCGGAGACTTGGAATGTGGTTGCGGAAGAGATAATACGGGGTGGATGTACTCAGGTAAGACAAGGATTTATCACAGCTCTTGATTACGAATGCTCACTGTACCTATTCAACAAGGCATGGCTTGTCGATTAGCCTTTGACGTTGGTCTCAATCTTGACTGTCGTGACCTGTACCTCACAGATCGAGAGATGCAAATCAGGCATATGGTTCTATGGGCTTGCGTGGTATACGACAAGTACTGTAAAGCCTACTCATCTTGACGGTTTATTACTAATTTGGTCACAGATATTGGGCCCTCTTTCTCGGACGCCCGACAAGCATTAAAAGCACGGACTTGGCAATTTCGCAATTGTCAAATCAATTTGAGAGATTGGGTAACTGCCTCCCCTCTGGCCCGGAGAAGAGTCTGGAGACACAAGTTTACGAAGCACTCCTTGCCCTCATGGATATCGCCGGAAAGATTACCGAGAGTTTAGATCTTAGACCGTCACCCACAGACCCTACAGCATATCGCCTAATGACTCGGTTAGACAGAGAACTCAATGGGTGGTATACTGGGCTGCCGGTCAAGTTGAGGTGGAGTCAAATTAACGCACAAGCAGCCCCATTCAGCTTCTTTCTACTCCAGTAAGTCCTTAACCACACCGTATTCTACTTATTCTAGAATCTCAGCTAAAGCCGTCACAGTCAGCAATACCACTCGACTTTAATCCTTCTGCATCGCCCGTTCGCTCTCTACGACGATTCAAAACCTGGGAAGGAAGGGCAACCTGTGCCTGAGGTCAATCAACAATCGAAGTTGTCACGGGCGATCTGCTTTGATAACGCTATTCGAGTTGCTCGCATGTTCAGACTTTATCGAGAGAGATTCGAAACCAGAAGAATGTTCATTACTGGGCTCCAACATGCTGGGACCGCTGCGACGGCTTTGATTGCCGGCATTACAACTAAAAAATCTCCGATTGATCAAGCCGAGCCTCTACGCCATCTTCAGTGCCTTGCTGAAGCGCTCTACGACATGTCATCAACGTATCAGCCCGCGGAGAGAATGTCTAACGTCCTCAGAAGCGTGCTGCGAGAATCCGGTTGGGACCTGAGTGCCCTCGACAGTAAAGACATTCCAACAGGCCAAGCTCAGGTCCCTTCTAGGAGAGAAAATGTAGAGGACGAGGGTCAGGGATCATCCGTTAAGAGACGTCAGACCCTGCCGCCATCTGCTGCGGCTTGCGCCGGCGACCGGCATTATATTCCTAATCCTCGTCAGCGTGCAGAGAGCTTCTCTAGCGTGAACCAGCGCAGTGGCTTCGGGCTAGAGTCCGTCGTCCTGCCCCAATCGAATGAGAACATGTACTGGACACATCCAAACCCTACATACAACCCATTTTTGGACAATGACAGACGCATTATGGAGGCTGTTGGCACTCTCCATGAACAGAAACAGCAGCAGCAACAGCAGCAGCAGGTGTCAGATGCTTCGTTCATCGGACTAACTGACCCACTTATGGCTGGCGACATTCCCGCTGCAGCTATGCCGCAATACAGCGTGATGCCGCCAGAGGGTTGGCCGGACGCCTGGGGAGAGCTTCTGGATGTCATGAATGCAGACCCAAGTCAGCGAAAGGACACGTCGCATTATCAGGAGTATGGAAATATCAACGGCGCACTATTTTGAATGAAGTCATGTGAGAGAGGTATTTTGATTAGCGATTCTCCTGCATATTTTGGGGTTTGCATTGAAGTTTTTTTTAGATGCCGTGGAGTCTTGAGGTGTATGCAGTGGGCTGTAGAATTTCCTTGACATGTCTAGGCGGATGGTGGGGCTGGAGGATGTTGGAGTGGCTGCTGTGAAGGGGTGTTGTTTGCTCTGCATGCTTTTTCTTTTACCTCGAGCACCCTCAATAAAAGCAGACGTTTTGGCTTTTGGCTCTTACAAGTTTACGTTTTGTTTGAAACAAATAAGCCAATAAAAGTACCCAAACTTGTCTTGGTCGAACTGTGATTAGTATGTAGGTCTCAGGAAAGGAAAGGCCGTTGGAAGATTCCGAGGGAAGTGCCCGGCTAGTGTCCCGTTTATGGTAGGCGGAACTGAAAGGGACAATTCCGCCGACTCTATGTGGTCGTTGCTCTTTCGATTTTCGCTTCAGGAACACCTACACGCATAGGATTTCCTTATAAGTGAGAGAGAGATAAAGCAGAGGTTTTCCTCCCAAAATTTCGTCCCAGGGCTATGGTTCACGGTATGAGTGGATTCACAGATTTTAACTCCACATCCACTTTTCCATAGCTCTCCGAACGTTCTTGCATTCTCTCCAAACACCGATTCTAGAGCGTTCTAGAGACGCACTCACAGTGTGCTAGAGGGGGTGACAGCCACATACACGAAGAGTGGTTCTGGGTCCATCTGTAGTGTTACATATACGTAGGCAATGCTATAGGCGTAGGGGCGTATGCAAGTGCTCCGCGTACTCGGGAACTACTCCCAAACGAAACTGAGCCAACATACCCTCTGCCCGAGGGAGAGGTGGCAGGGCTCTGCAGGCGGCTGTCCTCGGCACCCTTCTAAGCGCCTCCGATCAGCGGTGAGGAGTCTCGTGAGCGGGTCCAGCGGCATGGAGCCTAGATGGCGTCGGCCTGATGTGGAGGGTTCTACGGGACGGTGAGTAAGCCCAGGACGAATGGAAGTCCTTCAGGGTAATGGAAGTGCCTAGGTGCACGAGAGCGCCTCGGCGAGTTGTGTGCCGGAGGGCTTTTGAGAGGATATAGAGTAACCTGGGATGGATGCGAATGCTTCTGCGGCGATTGAGAGCGAGATCACTGTGAATTTATGGCGTTGCTCTGGGACAGATGGGCTCCAGGAATGTGGCCACAATACTAGCTATGCTGGACCTTCTCTTTGACCTTCACCAGTCCTCAGAATTCCGTAGCGACTGGAGTCCCTGGACCCATAATTTACAGGCTTGACACCGGTAAAACAATTGTACCATTCTGAAAATATGTGAGCAATCTTGAGTCTACTTTTCAACGCCAAGTTCTTACGAATACACATTCTCAGGTAGAGCTGAGAAGAAATCATTCCGCATAAGCTAAATGGACTCCCTAAATGCCTCGAAGCGAGCGAAGGGAATAGAAAACCCCCGCAGAGATCCTTAATAACAGTTCTAAATCAGCAATTGCTATCTCCCTCGACTGGCTCGCCGTCCACCAAAAGAATGTGTAGACAGAACAGCTGTTGGAGTTGTCGGAGTAAGAGAAGGCGCCATGCCCATCTTAATCTCTCCAATTCGCCTCAGAAGTCCTTGCAATGCAAGCCTGACATCTACGCCGAGGTCTTTGCCCAATAAATCTACGACGAGTGGGTAGAAGGTTTCAATATGTTTTTCGAAGCCTTCCCTTGGGAAATTGGTATATCCTTCCATGACATCCACAACGACGGGTCGCCACGCTATGATATTACGCTGCTGAGTTTCTTCATCAAGAAGAGTGTAACTGCGGATGATATCGGCACAAAGACTATGTCCAAAAAATGTCAATAACATCTCGTGGCGTGTTGGAAAGGGTAACTGACGGTATCAACGCAGCTTCCGTCTCATTGCGGCTTCTCCTCCGCTCTTCTCCATCATCGTGATACATTCTAAGCAATATACTTACGTAAGTCGCGGCGCTACCGCTTTCTTGCTTTAGAAGATTCGGAGGCTGCTTCATGAAACCTTCACGCCAGAGCCGCATCCGCAACTCTTTATCATTATTGAATTTCTTTCCGAATAAGAAGCTCTTCTTCAGTACGGTCATCAATCGTAGAAGCTCCGGGCTGGGTATCTGAGCGTACACAGCATCGTTCGAAAAAAGTTCATTGACCGTTTCGATCATTAGTAGCTGCAAGACGCATTTTGTGATGATTTTGTTAAAGAATCGTCGCCGAGCCGCCGTCACTACCACTGGTTGCTGTTGAATCCCAGATTGCGGTCGATAGTCCTCAAGTTCAGATGTTGGCGGCTTGAAACCTGGTGAAGCAGGCTGTTGATTGGCCTCATCTGCGCTATCTGCGTCATCGGCCACAACTGCAGAGTTACTTAACGAAGGTAACCCGTTTATCTTCAGAGAGTTGTCCGCCACCAGAGATAGTGGCTGATCCTCTTCAGATGGTGTGCTTGTCAGTTGGAGATCGCCAAATGAAACTTCACTCGTGGGTGTCTTTGGCGCGTTAGACGATGTGGCTGCCGAAAAGAGTTGATATGCGGTGGTCCGTTCAAATAGCTCAACAAAAGCGCCGACTATCTTGGTCCAATGCTCCCGCTCAAACTTCGTTACATTCTGCAGTATCAGCTGCTGCAAACAATTGCTCCCTATACGAGCAATCGTGTCATTTTCTTGGCATATGCATAAAGTTAAAAGATCCAGGAATCTGTCTAGCATATACTCAAGAGAGTCGAAGTAGTGCGTGAAGAGAGTGATCATGTTTCGCAAAGCCTGGATCATGGTTGTAGACAGCCAGACGGAGAGCTCTTCGTGATTAAGAACCTTGGACATCTCCGACTTTGACTTCAGAACCATGAATATTGGATATAGCAGCTGACGCCATAACATATCCCAGAAATCTGGAGGAAAATCACCACCATATTTATGGAGAGTGTCAAAGAGGTACGTGAGAGCGCTGCAATATGTTTTAGTGTGTACACGGTGATGGACATGGTGATTGCTTACCGTGATCTAACTTCCAGATCATCTCCAGTCATCAAGACATCGTGAAATGCGAAAAGCATCGGAAACCAGAACTGCTCCTCGTTGGTTGTTTTGACAGGTTGCTTTGACAGAGAATGGGTCGCCTGCCCAGTCCCATCTGAAGCCACGCCAGATACGTGTGATAGGGGGCACTCTGCGGTTTTCAGCATTTTCGGAATCGCTGCTTTCAGGGTTTCGATAGCCTGCAACGATTTTTTCTGGAACTTTTTGTTCTTAGAGAATTCAGTCAGACAAACTATAAGATCCGCAAAAGCTCCTTGAGATATCACAACGCCAAAACGAGTGTTGTAGATCTGGGAAACATTGTCAAAGGCAAGATTGACAATACCCTCTGCGAATAGAGTTAGAGAAACTTAAAGAGGCCACTTTCAGAGATTTACGTACCATAAGGCTCCCTTGCCGCAATCGTGAAGACCCCAAACATCGTGCGCCAGCCAGATCGAATATTGTTACCACGTGCCTGTATCATCTGAATCAGGCACCGTAGGACCATATCCTTCACAGCTACAGCAGTACTATTTGTCATGACATGCTCGAATGGCTTCAGAAAGTCCTTCTGAAACTTGAAACCAGGCAGTTCTTCGATTTCCATAAAACGCATAGAGAGCTGCCGCAGCGAGTCCAAAGCAAAATAAACCACGGTAGGGTTGGTATGGCAACCAACTTGATTAAAGTGCTCGCCGAGAATTTGCCATAGAGCTGTCCACTCGAAGCGGACCCGGTTCATGTTGTAATAACTAATCTCGACAAGTTTCTGGAGACTGAAGGTCCTTGGGGACTCGCTTTCGCCCGATGATTGAATCTCTTGCCAGCTTACTTCACTCAATGCTCGGACAAAATGGACTATAGCGTCACCAGAAAGGCTTCCAGTGTTGGCGAATATTCGATCTACTGCAATAACTACCTCTCTGGAACGACTCTCTTGCGCAACGTCGGGGAGATATTTCGTGTTCCTGCTAGCTGACCTAGGGCGAGTCTTCCGGGGCCGACCGGATTGTAGTGATTTGCGCGATGATACGGACTCAGGCCTATCCTGATGGATAATTCGGGCTTGCGATACGTCTGGAACAGACCCTTCATCTACACCACCAGATATAAGCTGGAACCGCTCCAATTGACTAATGCAGGTGAGAACGTCTCGCCAAGATGCCTTCAAGAGATTCCCCTCAGTTTGTGCTACCTCTAATAGGATTTTGAGCGCCTCAACGTTCTTTGGCATCATCTCACTCAGATTATTGAGGTTCGTGAACTTAGCAAGGGCAGAGACGAATGCGACTCGAGGAGTTTCAAGGTCAAACAGACAGGCAATTCGAATAGCCAGTTTCAGGCCCTCCATGCAAAGCTTGATAGTTTCCAAGTCTTGTGTATCCTGAGCCTGCCCAGAGAGACCCGAGAGAAAAGACATCCAGGTAACTTCGAACATTGGGCCTACGTGCCTAAATGACGACGCTGGTATAAAACGTGAGAGTGCAGGCTTGGATGTGTTTCTCCTCTGGGCTCGTAAAAGACTTCGGAACAGTTGCTCTGTCTTATTTGACATCTCTTCGGAGGCTTGAACATAGGCTTCCCTCTGTAAATCTCGTCCAACTGTTGCCAGCGCTTGGCCGATGTTGGCCGCGATGCTGCTGCTTGTCTGGACAGCTAGACCCAGCGCAGCAGCGTTATCACGTTCCGTATCTAGGACGATTTCATTGCCAGCAATCTCATCAAAGATGCCACCGAGGTATTCATCTGGAAGGTCAGCACTGTCATTGATGCCTCGATTATTCTTGATAAAGTCCTCTTTGGTCATCCGTTTTCCCTTAAGCTTACTACTATGTTGGTCGGTATTAAGCATAATAACTGAATATGCCAGGACATATGCAGTGTCCGCATTGGCAAATGCATTAGGGTTGCCAGTGATGTACCGTTCGGCAAATTTAAGCATAAACCGATCGATCTTTTGAGCTTCTCCTGGCAGTCGGAAGCTTTGAAGAAACCGTCGAAGAGCGTCAACGAATCTTGTCTTTGAGAAATCCATTGCATCAACAAATGCATGCATGATGGCGATGTTCTCAGGTTCCCCTTCACCAAGATACTCCCCGATCATCTTTTTATCAAGACGACCGTTTTGCAACAGGAAAAGGGCAATGTCCTCAGGCGATTTACTTTTGATGAAGCCTTCGTCTAAGAGCGTTTTAATACCCCGCTTCGGTTTGTAGTTGAATTGCTTGATTCCATTTATGAGAGCAGTTTTCCGTTGCTTTGCTTTCTCAAGTTGATTGGGGTCGTCCGCAGAGGGAATACTTGGCGTAGACGACCCTGTCGGAATCTCTCCGCTGGGTATTCTCGGAGTAGAAATATTTGTGTTTGCTGTAGAGTTTTCCAGGGATTCTCGCAAATCTTCAACAGAGTTCCTTGATTGGGACTCTTGCAATCGCGCTGTAGCTTCAGCTATACCTTGCTGGGACCAATTTACTAGTGATCGTAGTGTCTCCACTAAGCATTCAAGTGACTGGTGTTTTAGAGCGTACTCGATAGGAAACGCAGACTCCGATTCTTGGGTATTGTTGATGTTTGCCGTCGCGAGAGAAGGAGGAAGCATCCCAAAATTTTGCCATTCTGAGGCGGCGTTTGCGCTCTTCATATGCTGCTCCTGGTAATGCTGCTGTTGCAACGATGTTACAGCGACGGACGTACTGGATATGCGAGAGAGATGCTCAATTATTCTGCGGGTCGTTAGTTTGAGGTTGCAAAAGATCCTTTAGTGTTTGCAGACCTTTGGAACATGTTATCTAACGCTGTCCGGTCACAATCATAGTTCAAGTATATCTCCACTAGGGCTCTTGGATCGGCGCATAATCTCACCAACACGCCCATGAAGTGTTGTTTTTGGGCGACCGGCGCGTTTCGCTTATCCAGAATAGCAAGGTAGATCTCCTTAAGGAAGACTTCAATTTCTTTCTGTTGAGCCATTGTGTAAGTAGACATTAAACAAATTGGGATCAAGAAACAACCCACCTTTAGCATGTCCCTCATATGCTTGAGCATGAGCCAAAATATCTCGCAACCAACTTCGAAGACTCGATTAACAGAGCTGGCACCGTTCCTACTCAGGCTAAGACAGAGGTATTGTTTAACAGCCTGAATGAAACTAGTCGGCTCATTGCTATTGCTGCTCTTGATGGTTGAAAGGGGTGACGTAAAGACAATTATATTGTTCTTGAGGATAGAGTGAACGAGATGCAGCGAAAGAAGTTTCGACCGCATTCCGTGAGACTTCAGATCTAACAGCTGCTCGGCGGGCAGAGTTTTGATGCTAAGCTTACACATGGCCCTGAAGACAAGAAAAGCGTCTTTAATATAGATTTCGTCTTCCTCCTCCTCAGCGGAACCATCGAAGTCATCCGCGCCACTTGCAGCTGGCTGGCTTTGACCTGATAGTGCTCTTGAGGATTTTTGGGTCCTGATCCGGGTCACCATGGTGGGCGCATTATCGTTTATTCGATCATCGTCAAAGCTCTTCCGATTTTCAAAGCTTTGAAGTGTTATTTTTTCGCCTATTAATTTATTGGCCGAGCTCTCTGAACCAACAATCGATGGAGCATCGGATGACGCGTCAGTAGGTCCTTCAGTGGGCAATCCTTCGCCATCGATCGCACTACCGCTCGCATTGAGAGTGACTTCGCTCTGGTTTCCGGTTCCTTTGCTGAGGTTTGATAGGTTCAAACGAGCCTCCTTTATAGCCAGTCTAGCTTTAACCCTCTCAAAGACAGTACCAACCATTTGCGTCAACGTTCCCTGAGCAACCTGCTGATTCGCGCTCGATTTTGAAAGTAAGAAGATGTTATATGTCTGCCGAACAGCCTTCAACAATCCCGCACCATGAACGACGATTTTGTCATTAAGGACCGCAGCGAGTAGTGACTTTATGATTTGCAGTTGTATCTCCACCGGTGTGGCTTCGCCCTGAAAGCATTCGCAAATAGTCTCGATAGCCCGTTCGATCAGCGGTGGCTCCTCCTCGGAGTTGGCAGTCTGGGGCATCGGTGGAGCTAACGGGATGCAAAAATACGAATAGCTTATAAGCTTTCCAATACAGTCCAGCGCTGTTGTTGCCAAAGGTATGCTGTTTGCTAATGTAGCTAGTTGCAATGGCTCAAAGATGATTTCGGGGTCCGGAAAGTGGGGATCCGACTGTTTGATAGCAGCGAGAGCTTTTTGCACCGAGTCCCCAAGCTGCTTCCGCCTCTTCGCTTCCTTGGAAGTCGCGATATTTTCCAACGCAGATACAACGAAGACCATCGAGCTCAAAGTTGTCATACTTTGTGTTCCGTTTGTCTGAGCTGTCGATAGGGAGCCGGGACGATGGCGAGAAGGCTCATGAGGCGTAGAAAGATGCGAGGTAACAGATATATGACGGGAATTATTTCTATCTGGGACCGCGGACCTCGATTCGGGGGTGTCATGTATTTGCTCCGCTGCTGGCATTGGCGGAAGTTCTCTGTTTCTGGGGTCCCCAGACCGATGGACTGATGATACTGAACTATTAGAAGAGTCGGCGGTCGGTGAGCCCTGGGTAGATTCCACTCCGCGGGTATCGCCGTGTCTAGAGACATTGCCAGAGGGGCCACCTCGAACGGTGTGCTCTTCGTGGTCGGCATCATTGCCGTATTGAGATTCCGTCTGTCCATCTCTTCCCATATTTATATGCATCCAGTCCTGTCCAGCAATCAGAGATTCTTTGTCAACAACTAGATGCGCTGTACGATCCGACTGCCCCGAGTCTCCTTTACCATTTTCAGCTATGTCGTGTTCATTAGGCTTAAGTGCCTCGTGGTCGGAACTATCAGCATCAGCCATTTTTAAAGACCCAGCCCACTTGCCCGCAGAACTAGTGTCCTATGAGAAGAGAAGGGGTATCCGGTTGCGAAGGTCCAGCCGCATTCCTCTTCGCTGAGACTTGTAAATAAGTACAGACGGGGCAGTTCACGAACTCTGTGCTCAATAATAACTAACCGAATTTAAAAGATCCATGCACAAATTAACGCGCCAGCCGCAATGAATCATGTGACATAAGTCATGTGATATATTTCCAAATCTTCCAGCATCCTTCCGTATTTTTAATATAAAGACTGCTGCATTTATTTAGGTAGCTTACGCCGTACGGATGGTGATAGCGTACTTTGTCATAAGCACAAATACTCCACGATTTGTCGGGGAATTGGTTGGTTCCATCAGTTAGGCATTATTATGCGAAGCTCAACCAAAAAGTCGCCCAACGCTCAACTGTACCTCACCTCTTGTCCTTCGCAAGCACAACATCTCCTTTTTGATTACCTCATTTGTCCCTCTCCTCAATTGCACGTCCCTGCGGCATTTAAACACCATGTCTGCAGTGACGATGCTTTCGCGTGCCTCCGGGCCAATTGGTTTTCGATCGACTGCAGGTCGGGGTGTAGGACGAGGTTACGGTAGAGCTTTGGCAAATTCTCGAGAGATTTCACCGTAAGTCTAGATGAAACTTTTAAGCTCCTTCTGTAGCTTCCTGGGCCATTACGTATCTTTAATGCACCAGTTACGAGGCGAATTAAACTAATACCAAGACCTTATAGAAGAAGCTCGCGTGCGCTCTTCGCTTTATCAAGATATTACGCTTCAAAGTGTACGTGTTGTCTTAGTCAATTAAATCGAAGGACTGCCTTGATTGCAAAACGCAGCACCTGCACTAACACGATTCGCGCTTAGCATTTCCCCCTCACACTATTGTTACCATGCCTGCCCTCTCACCTACGATGACTGCGGGAAATATCGGTGCATGGCAGAAGAAGCCTGGGGACACTATTGCACCTGGAGATGTTCTCGTCGAGATTGAGACGGATAAGGCTCAGATGGATTTCGAATTCCAGGAAGAGGGAGTACTAGCCAAGATCTTAAAGGAAGCTGGCGAGAAGGATGTCCCTGTTGGAAATGTAGGTCTACCATTGTACTGTGTTGTCTGTAACTCCCAGACACTGACTTAGGAATAGCCTATTGCTGTCCTTGTTGAGGAGGGTGCAGATGTAGCACCATTCGAAACCTTCACTTTAGAAGATGCTGGGGGAGAAAAGACACCGCCACCACCACCTAAAGAAGAAGCTTCTCAGTCTCCAGAACCTCCAAGCAGTGGGACCGAAACTGCAACACCGCCAAAAGAATCTGCTCCAGCTGCGCAAGAATCTGAATCAACAGGTGCAAGACTTCAGCCCAGCCTAGATCGAGAATTCTCTGCAAGCCCGGCGGCAAAGGCATTGGCACTGGAGAAAGGTGTGCCAATCAAGCAAGTCAAAGGCACCGGACCCAAAGGTCGCATTACCAAGGAGGACGTCGAAAAGTACAAACCCTCATTAGGAGCTGCTCCGGCTGTTTCAGCTGCTGGTCCATTATATGAGGATAAACCGATCACTTCCATGCGAAAGACAATTGCAACCCGCCTCACGGAATCAATGAATCAGTCCCCACATTACTTCGTGTCGGCAAGTGTGTCAGTTTCTAAGCTTCTCAAGCTCCGTCAGGTCCTCAATGCCTCGGGAGGCGATAAGTACAAACTGTCGGTCAACGATTTCCTTATCAAGGCCTGTGCTGTTGCCTGCCGTAAGGTACCGGCTGTCAACTCTAGCTGGAGGGAGAAAGAGAATGTAATTCGGGAGAACAAGAGAGTTGACATCAGTGTTGCTGTAGCTACACCGACGGGCCTTATGACACCCATCGTCAAAGGTGTTGAGGGCATTGGCCTTGAAAGCATCTCTGCTCAAGTCAAGGACCTTGGGAAGCGCGCTAGAGATGGCAAGCTTAAACCAGAGGAATACCAAGGGGGCACATTCACGATCAGCAACATGGGAATGAACCCTGCAATCGAGCGCTTCACCGCTGTTATCAACCCTCCGCAGGCTGGAATCCTCGCTGTGGGAACTACAAAGAAGGTTGCGGTGCCATTGGAGACTGAAGAAGGCACCACTGTCGCATGGGATGAGCAGATCGTAGTAACCGGTAGCTTTGATCATCGTGTTGTTGACGGTGCAGTGGGAGCGGAATGGATCCGCGAGTTCAAAAAGGTAGTGGAAAACCCCTTGGAGCTTCTACTGTGAAGTACAACGTTCTCTTTCATTTAGCTTAATCGGAGAGCTACACCCTCTCGTCAATCTGTACAATTGATTCGCCTTGCGATACTGTAACTCTTTTTCTTTCGGCTGTGTGGCGGTTCGCTGGCACCGGGCCAACTGGCATATTTCCAAACTACTTCATCCAGTACTTCTCGAGTTTTGAGGCATATTACAGATGAGAGACAAAAGCCAAACGAAAGTTCCTTTTGTGGAGGTTGCGGATAAACAAATGTAGCAGTAGAGGTCAATGGCACAAGTCCAATGTCACGTGTCGTCGCCCAGTTAAAATACGCTAAGCCTACTTAGGTAGCTGTGCAAAGGAGAAGACAACTTTCTTCGCCTGCTGGCGTACGTAGTAAAACACAGATATCCGTGACTCCTTCGGCATTGCCACCGAAGGCATCCCCCCTTTTACATAGTCAGGTTTGGACTGTAATATCATTTAGCGCTTCTGCTTGATTCTTGTCTCTCCTTAATCGGCATCATGTGAGTTCAATTAGCCTACTCGCCGCCTGCAGTTGTTGCTAACAAGATGTGCAAGGCCGGCCTTGGTAGATAACCGACAGATCAAGTCTGCAACTCTGCACAATCCACTCCCGTTGTACTTTCATACATATATCTGGCCTTTCCTGTTTGCATGGCCAGCGTTTCTCGCAATCTACCTCTCACCCGAACAATACGAGAAACACATACAAGGTCAAGAGTGGACGTTCGTCTGGGTTGGAACAATCCTTACTTTCCAGGCCTTAACATGGCTAAGCACACACTGGAATGTCGGGCTGAAATCACTGTTCACATCAACGACGGCAACTGATGTTCGAAGCGCAAAACTGATCAAGGTCATACCTGTGGCGAATGCGGGATCGGCTGAGATCTGCCCGTTAATTCACGAAAAGGTAGCTCTAAATATTATCGCCCCCTCCCCGCCGTTATTGGCACTTAGCTAACACTCTGAAGACCGGCGGCCTAGATAATATCTCTTTTCTGTTTCAGAAGCGACGCTTACTTTACGAGCCGGAAACCAATACGTTCAAGCCGCTGTTGTACGCGCTTGACATCGACCCGAAGCCACAAATCAAAACTTTCCAACGATCCCACGGTCTTACTTCTGAGGCAGAGATCAATCACCTACATGAACATTATGGCGACAATACCTTTGATATTCCTGTACCGACCTTCACAGAGCTTTTCAAAGAACATGCTGTGGCACCCTTTTTCGTCTTTCAGATCTTTTGCGTCGGCCTCTGGATGCTGGATGATTACTGGTACTACTCATTATTCACATTATTCATGCTGGTTGCCTTTGAGAGCACTGTGGTTTGGCAGAGACAGCGAACTCTTAATGAATTTCGAGGGATGAGCATTAAGCCATACGATATCTGGGTCTATCGGATGAACAACTGGAAAGAGATACAGAGCGATAAGCTTCTCCCTGGGGATCTAGTTTCCGTCGGTCGAACCAAGGAAGACAGCGGAATTGCCTGTGACATGCTCCTAATTGAGGGAACAGTCATCGTTAACGAGGCCATGTTATCTGGAGAAAGTACACCTCTCTTAAAGGACTCCATCCAACTCAGGCCTGGTGATGTATCTATTGATCCCGAAGGCCTAGATAAAAACACGTTCTTGTACGGAGGAACAAAAGTTCTTCAGGTGACGCACGGAAACACAAGTGAAGACACATCGGAAACTATCCCTGTCGTTGCATCTGGCGTTCCACCTCCTCCTGATAAAGGTGCCATGGCCATTGTCGTGAAGACTGGGTTCGAGACCAGTCAGGGCAGCTTAGTCCGAACAATGATCTATTCGACTGAGAGAGTATCAGCCAACAATGTCGAGGCTCTTCTTTTCATTCTCTTCCTACTCATCTTCGCAATTGCCGCATCTTGGTATGTCTGGCAGGAAGGCGTTTCAAAAGACCGGAAACGATCCAAACTTCTTCTTGACTGCGTCTTAATCGTCACAAGTGTGGTTCCACCGGAACTACCTATGGAGCTTAGCCTTGCGGTCAACACTAGTCTTGCGGCATTGAGCCGTTATGCTATCTACTGCACAGAACCTTTTCGTATCCCATTTGCTGGAAGAATTGACATTGCTTGTTTTGACAAGACTGGGACGCTGACCGGCGAGGATCTCATAGTCGAGGGTATTGCGGGTCTGGATCTTGGTCGGAAAATACCTGGAAAGAAGATCGGGAAGGACGGCGCACATACTAATCTCACTCCTGTTACCCAGACTGGCTATGACACGACTCTTGTCCTTGCGACAGCTCACGCTTTAGTGAAATTGGACGAAGGAGATGTTGTAGGCGACCCTATGGAAAAGGCTACTCTGTCTTCTTTGGGTTGGACCCTAGGCCGTAACGACACTCTGACGAGTAAGGCTCTTGCATCCACGAAAGGCTCATCCTTTGCTACGAACGCAAATGTCGTACAGATCAGGCGCCGATTCCAGTTCTCGTCCGCACTGAAACGACAAAGCTCAGTTGCTACAGTTATCACGACAAACCCGCAGACGTCGAAGAAGAGCAGAGGCACTTTTGTTGGCGTAAAGGGGGCACCGGAAACCATCCAAACGATGTTAATTGATACGCCGCCTAACTATGACGAGACATACAAGTACTTCACTAGAAATGGCTCGAGAGTCCTGGCTCTAGCATATAAGTGGCTTACTGTGGACTCAGAATTGGGCCAAACTCGAATCAACAACTTGAAGCGGGAAGAAGTCGAATGTAAACTTGTCTTTGCTGGGTTCTTGGTCTTGAGGTGCCCACTAAAGACAGATGCGAAAAAGGCTGTTCGTATGCTGAATGAGAGCAGCCATCGCGTCATCATGATCACCGGCGACAATGCACTAACTGCGGTCCACGTAGCTAGAGAAGTTGAGATTGTTGATCGAGATGTGCTGATTCTTGATGCTCCTGAGCATGACACCTCTGGGGAAAAGTTGGTCTGGAAAAGTATTGACGAAAAGATCAGCATTCCGGTCGATCCAAGTCAGTCTCTTGATCCAAAGATCTTGGAAAGCAAGGACCTCTGCATAACGGGATACGCCTTAGGCAAGTTCAAGGATCAGAAAGGCCTGCAACAACTGCTACGACACACATGGGTCTACGCTCGTGTTTCTCCAAAACAGAAGGAAGATATTTTAACCGGATTGAAGGATGCGGGCTACACTACCCTGATGTGTGGTGACGGCACGAACGACGTCGGAGCACTGAAACAAGCCCATATTGGTGTTGCTCTTCTCAACGGATCAGAGGAAGATCTCAATCGAATCGCTGAGCACTATAGAATCACGAAAATGAAAGAGGTTTATGAAAAACAGATTTCTGTGATGAAGAGGTTCAACCAACCGGCGCCTCCTGTTCCAGCTCAACTTGCCCATATCTATCCCCCAGGTCCATCGAACCCTCATTACGAGGCAGCGATGATACGGGAAGCCGAGAGGAAAGCCGCTATTGCGGGAGTCAAACTAGAACCAAAGGCAATGCCTGAACAGATACAGACAATAACCTCTCCAGGAGCCCAGGCTATCCTAAATGCCAACAGCCAGCTATCTCCTGAGCAAAAACGCCAGCAACAAGCGTCGCAGATGGCAGCGGGATGGGCCGATAAGCTGACGGGAAGCTTTATGGAACAAGACCTTGATGATGAGCCTCCTACGATCAAACTAGGCGATGCATCCGTTGCTGCGCCTTTCACAAGCAAGCTCGCTAACGTCATCGCTATTCCGAATATCATACGACAAGGGAGATGCACACTTGTTGCAACGATCCAGATGTATAAAATCCTTGCATTGAATTGCCTCATTAGTGCCTACAGCCTGAGTGTGCTTTATCTAGAGGGCATCAAATTCGGAGACGGTCAAGTTACGATTAGTGGTATGCTTATGAGTGTCTGTTTCTTGTCTATCTCTCGGGCTAGGGTAAAGTCTTCCCTCCCACGATGGCTCTATAGCTCCCACTAACAACGATTACGCTTAGCCTGTCGAGGAACTTTCCAAAGAACGACCTCAGCCGAACATCTTCAACCCCTACATTATTGGCTCCGTTCTAGGTCAATTCGCCGTGCACATTGCTACACTTGTATACATGTCAAATTACGTTCAGCTGATTGAACCGTAGGTTTCTTGATGTTATCTTGGGAGCCATCTGCTAATATCTCTTGCAGGAGAAACCCGGACATTGACCTCGAAGGCGATTTTGAGCCTTCACTCCTCAACAGCGCCGTGTATCTTCTTCAACTTATCCAGCAAATTTCAACCTTTGCCATCAATTACCAAGGGCGGCCCTTCCGCGAATCTATCCGCGAAAATCGAGGAATGTACTGGGGACTTGTTCTTGTCTCTGCGGTAGCATTCTCTTGCTCTACGGAGTTCATCCCAGAAATCAATGAAAAACTCAGATTGGTAAAATTCAGCAGCGCCTTCAAATCCACCATCACGACGGTGATGATCCTAGATTATGTGGGCTGCTGGCTGATCGAAAAAGTATTGAAGCAACTCTTCAGCGACTTCCGACCCAAGGATATCGCAGTCCGCAGACCGGACCAGATCCAGGCGGAGGAAGAGAGGAAAGCTGCGGAGAAGCGGGAAGAATTAGAGAAGAAGCTCAAGGAGTCGGGGATGATATCCTAAATTCTTAATTAACGATGACATTTCAGTCCTTTCCCTTCTGTATATGTAGATAGATGAGATAATAATAAATTTCATTACTTCGGTAATGCCCGAAGACTGTCTATCTTAAACTTGGTGATATTGTCCACCGCCTTAGACTGTATCATTTTGTCTTAGAGGTTGAGCATCCTCCTAAAGCGTTCAAGGAACCATCGTCACGGACATATATAGCACGCGTCCACCAGGCCCAAGAGTCCTGCGAAGTCTTCCAATCGCACCTGCCTATTCCTTCCTACGGAGCTTCTAAAGTCTACCCTAGCCTCCATGGGTATATGGTAATATGGGGTATCTCGCATCTCAGGAACCGTTCTATTGTAGTAACGCGCGTTGCCAATACCTTGGTTCCCATTGCCGCGGGAGGTCCCTCATCGTGGGTCAGTACATCCGTCCGCTTGCCCGTTCCGTTCCAAATATATATATCTAGAAATCCGATGGCGGGGAGTGTTGTGAGGATGACCGGGATTTGTTTCCTTTGCCTCGGCAAATAAAGTCCAGAGTTCCGCTCCGGGTTCTATTGTTGACGTGATGTCATATATCATCAACGTTCGGTATTAGGGATTCCACTCTTGCAGCATAATCAATTTCATCTCCGTTGTGCAGTTTGTTTCATATATTATATTTGCAGATATGCCGCAAGCAATCGTGATTGAGAAGGTCGACGGCAAGCCTGGACAAGTCTACTACCCGTAACTCCTCCTCAAACCTCTACGGTGCATGAAAAAATATATTAACGAATATATTCTGCACAGCCTCAAATCCATATCCGTTCCCAAACCCCAACCCGGCAATAACGAACTCCTAATCCGCATCTCCGCAGCCGCCCTCAACCACCGGGACCTCTTCCTGCGCCAACACCTCTACCCCGGTCTCACTTTCGGCGTCCCGCTCCTCGCCGACGGGGCCGGGACAGTCCTTGAATCTGGTGGTAACCTGGGAAGCACTTGGAAGAAGGGTGACAGGGTTATCTTGACGCCTGGGCGGGGGTGGGATAGCAGTCCCGATGGTCCGGAGAATGGTTATGCTATTCTTGGTGGGACGAAGTTTCACCCAGTGGGGACGCTGCAGGAATATGTTTGTGTTGGAGCGGACGAGATAGAGAGGACGCCGGAGCACCTTTCTGCGGCCGAAGCTGCCGCTCTGCCACTGACGGGACTGACGGCGTGGCGGGCACTGGTGACGAAGAGCGGGAATGCGGAGAAAGGGAGGAATATCCTCATCACGGGGATCGGTGGTGGGGTGGCGTTGATGGCGTTGCAGTTTGCGGTTGCGAAGGGGGTAAATGTTTGGGTGACGAGCGGTGATCAAGGCAAGATTGAGAGGGCGAAGAGTCTGGGTGCAAGGGGTGGGGTCAGTTACAAAGAGGAGGGGTGGGATAGAAAACTGGCAGAGCTGTTGCCAGTGGAGAGGAAGTTTCTTGACGCAGTTATTGATGGAGCTGGAGGGGATGTGGTCGGAAAGATGGCGAAGATTCTGAAGGTAAGAAAGCAATGTGCGGCAGTATCTGGAGGTAGGATTTTGGCTTGCTGACTGTGGATGCCACCGGATCTCAGCCTGGTGGAATCATCGTGAGCTATGGCATGACTCTGGGTCCCAAAGTCTCATTCCCCATGAGTGCGGTTCTCAGGAACATTGAGGTAGTCCTATCTTGGTCCGGTGCTTCAATAGTGTTTCTATGCTCATTCGAAGATGCAGTTCCGGAGCTCAACGATGGGATCCCGCGCTGAATTCCGTTCCATGGTTGAGTTCGTGCGGGAGGAGAAGATCAAACCAATTGTCTCCCGCGTAGTCCATGGGCTCGACCTCGAGAAGATAGATGGGTTGTTTGAGGACATGAGGACAAGAAAGCAGTTCGGCAAGTTGGTCGTCGAGGTCTCCCGCGACGAAGAAGGGGAGACGTCGAAATTGTGAGTGAGTAATTTCTGCTAAACTCCAATACAACGTCCTGTAAGTTCCAGCGATCATAGAAAAGCTATATCTCTCGAACTCGTTCACTGATCCAACTATCAAATCAGTTAAGCAAGATAGATTGCTTTTATCAGCACAAGATATATTCGGGCATATTAAAAAATAAAACGTATTAAATGTGGGGTCTTTTTTTTATTGGTTATGACTTCAGCAACTACGTGACAACTACTCAGTTCGAAGTACTTTGTACTTCCTACGCACGTATGAAGTGATTCTCCAGACGAACACCCCGTCGTGTACCTTTCTGTCCTAGATCAATAGCGAAAATGGGCCGCTCTGCGCCCATTGTGGATCCACCATGCATGCGAATCCTGGGATCACTCTAGCACTGCAAATACACTGCGTAGGAATTCGGAAGCTACAGGGCACTTCCTAGGCGGCGAGGCATATCAGTCCCCACTTTACTCCATAGGAAGCTTCTCGTTATGGAAGACCTCATGACCATTTTTCGATCTGCAGATGGCTAAATTCTGAGAGGGCGGTCGATGCACACTTGGATAAGCATGCCTCTCTCAGAGGTGGGTGTGATACATGCTGCGTCGAATAAGAGTATGTTCAGTGCCAACAGAGATTTTCATCGACCAACCCGAAATGGGAGAGAAGCGTCGTGATGTCAAATGAAATGGCTGTTTGCCACGTTTCGCTCTAGTCGTAAGATGGCGTAGGCTACTGAGTGCAACAGCGCCAAACTTGTTTCATTTCCGACCTGCCCTAGTTTAGACTGGGTAAAACTTTTCGTTTCCTCTCGTTGCACGACCACCTACTTCGTACCCCGTAGGCATATTCCCCTTTTCTCACGAAATTGGCTTTTGCTTTGCGGAGACCCTGCGCAGATCTTGTTGCTTCGTAGCATGATCTATCGCATCTTCATGGTCTACCCAGGTCCGACCAGCACGCTTGGCACGGCTTGCTCATGCCCCGCGTCTGCCGTCCCAGCGTCAGGGAACTATAGATTAGGTACACTTTGGGTAGTAGAGGATGGAAATGCCAAGATTCAACGTCACTAGCAGAGCATCATCCTCCTGAATGGTTTCTGTGGAATTGAAGTGTTGCGGTTGCAACGGCGAAACGAACCCTGGACTGTATTCCGAAGTGACCTCACCGCTTCGGAGTTTGTTGATATGTCGAAGAATTGGGTTGTCACTAGAGCCATGATCGCAGAACGGAATACGCCGCGACCGTGATGTGATGTGTTAGCAATGACAAACACTCAAGAGCCCTACTTCGTAGTCTATGAAGGGGGCCGTTTCCGCTCTCATTTTCCCGTGCAGCAAGGGCAAAGAGAAACTGGATGTCTCCGAATGCAACATCACCACTTACCCGGTATCCGTCACGGATCTAGAAGAGAGAAGGACAGCTTTCTGGTCAGGAATTGACGAACCCCTCATTTACAGTTGTAGTAAACGAATGGGGCTGTACTCAGTACGTTTGTATCAAGTCGCTGAATTGAAGATGCCTGTAGGACGCCTTGCATGGGTAGTTTCGCGGAGAGCGACGCAGGTCCCCAGCGAATGCGTGCAATATATTTGATATATTGCCTTTTGCAATTGGCGCATCGTCTGTAACTAGTGCAAAAGAAAACTACGGGTACAATTGGGCGATGATTCTTTTCGATGAGTCGATCTTCCTCCGCGTATGCGCCAGGGTGCGATGTGATAGTTTTAGCGGTCACATAACTGGCCTGTACGGGAGCAGGCCGCAGTGGGTATTCCTTTGTGGCTAGCCTGCCAAGAGGGTGCAACCGAATTCGTTTGGGACTCTCGCTCCCGAGCCGCCGGCATGTACTACCCCGTCACCTCATCCCGTCCAGACAAGGAGTCTTGCGCTTGGGCTTTGATTCTGCTCGGTTCGCGGCGATCATTAAGAATGGCAGATCCCGGCTTTCGTTAAGAGCCACTCACTCTCCAGTGCCTCCAGCAGATCATCAGCCACAGTGACCCGCTGGAAACGTGGAATGTCTACACAGCAATTTCGTTGGACGTCTGGGCGAAGGCACCGTCGTACGCGACCATGATCGAACTCAAAAAATTTGATTTCTAATGTCGTGATTGGGGACGAACGTGCACACCTCTATCCCGTACGCACACTGCATTGAGGATATGCTCGGGCAGCTCGCAAGGCTGCATTTCTTACCGCCTGTTTGTGAGCATTTTCATGCGACCTTTGCTGATTGGCATCAACGCGCGAAAATCAAAGAAAAACATAACATCAATAATGCCGCGTGCATGACGAGTAATCTAGCAGTACTCCAACACGCATTGTCGATATACTGCCTAAGTTTAGCGACAAAGTAGTCTCTAGTGCTTCTAATTTGAGAACTTTTGAATTCTAGGGCACCTATCATTGCTCTGATTCGGGGCGCCAAAAGCTTGTTTGATGTTGGAAACTGTACGTTTTGCAAGCGCATGGGTTTGGCGGTCAAGGCGTGACAATGATAGCACTTCGACATTCACACCATTGGCGGAATGATGTGGATAGTTGGGTTTGAAGTGGGAGCTTGGACATTCAGGAAGCCTACCATGGTACGGATTATATGGAGCCCGCGCGATCCTTAGCCCGGTTTTGTTTTCGGGCAGATGTTGTCTCGTACCTGGAACGTTCTGAACCATCTTCTTATTCGCCTTGGTGCCGTTTCGAAGTTTGACTGGCTGTTGCAGGCCTGCAGACGATCATGCCATCTCTATCTTATCCTGCGATGAGTTAAGACTGGCTATGTTCTTGACAATGATGGTGGACAAATAAAGAATTTATGTATATCTGCCGCTGATATGAAGGCGAGTGGCGAAAAGTTGGCCGTTTGTCCGCTGTTGATCCAGGCACAAGAGCCACTGTTGATTGATCAGGAATGTTTGACTTGATCGACATGAGGGATTTTGCGTCCGCGGGAGTATCTAGACAGTCCTGAAACGCGCAGATCTTTGAGCTCGTTTTAATTTTGGAAAGCCTTGCTTCCTCGCGGCGATAACAGACTTTTCTACTCTATACCAACAACAGAGTGCCTACGGATCTCTCTAGCCTCATTAGTCGCTGCTGCTCTTGGCGTGGATCAGGTGAGTGGCTCGATTGTTACGGCCCTAAGCCGGGTGTGGTCGACCATGCACGAGCTCTATGCAGTGCTTTCCCTAAAGCAGTGCTCTGCGATCCTGAATCCAGCAAGACTTAGCGAAATGCAAGTGGACAAATCATACGGCCAGATGTGTTGACACAGCCTCCCTCACATACCAAAAGGGCTTGATAGATCCAGCTTGCCGTCTGCTATGAATAGTTAGCGTCTCGAAGTTTCTTCACGATGACATCCTGCATATCAATGAGGCGTAAGAAGCAAAAAGTCGGTCGTGGTTTGTGGAGATCGGTAGGTGTAGCAAAATTCCGAGAACTTGGAATCAACGCCGGCAGTTGGATGGGGGTGAATAATCCGGCGATAACTGGGTTGTGGCGGAGTCGCTGCGAAAAGCAGTTATTCTATTATTCTTTCTTTGGTGTTGAAGGCCCGTATGATGCCACGCCTATTGATCGTGCCCGAAGCAGTCCGGTTTTGTTTGGAGGGGGGTGAGCAGCACCGCTCAAAAATAGACATGGAGGAGAAGCTTCTAACTAAGCTTCGGTGGGTGGCAGCCCCGCGACTCATAAGTACAAGTATTTGTATTGTTGCGCAGGGAGT
The DNA here is from genome assembly GCA_022345685.2 of Nothomitra cinnamomea. Taxonomy (NCBI): domain Eukaryota; kingdom Fungi; phylum Ascomycota; class Geoglossomycetes; genus Nothomitra; species Nothomitra cinnamomea. The sequence continues at coordinate 155,070 of JAJDMX020000008.1, read as the reverse complement.
ACAGTCCGAGGTTACTTGCACGCGTGCCGTCATTGTCCGTCGGGCAGTCGCGATGTAAGCATACACGGCACCGATCATTCCGGTCAGATTGCCGCATCCCTGGGATGTGGTTCGTTTTGGCCGTGTACGACCCCTCGGGTACCTTAAGCATGTACACTTAGTGTACGGAGTAAGCTTTGGGAAATGTCTCTCGACGAGGCATTCCGTTTGGTGACTTCTCCGGGACCTGCGCCAATGAGAGACACTGACCGATGAGACGAATAGCACTACGAATGGGCGATGCGCTCGCTGCAATACACCGTCGAGTTGAAAAACTCAAAAGGGCCAGGCGGAGTGGCTTTGGGGCTTTTTCTGGCATAGTGTGCTGTGCTATCCTAGTGCGGCCATAGCGGTCCTGTATTATAGTCAGGGTCTGCGAGAGCCGATTTATGCAGGATGCATACAGGGACCCCTATTCTTAGCTACGACTGCCTTTGAACCGAAAACAAATCCAAGTTAAGCATCGGGATTCTGTGCCCTTTCACACCTAACTGACGGGGGCTACGGCAGTCCACCCACACTACCCCCATGCTCTCCGATGAGCGCCCACATCGTCACTGGAGGCGTATCATGCCTTCGCACTCGTTCTCTTGCAGTCTGGAAAGAGGCGGAGCGGAGGGCTGTCACGTCGCGAGCTACTCAGATCCGCGACTGGGCAGATGTTTCAAGGCCTGGCCCGCATCTTGGTCGGCAGTCTATAGATGAATTACATCAGGTCGATCAACATATAACCCCGCCAGTACCTGCGTCCCAGGTTTCTAGACATCAACCGCTCGCTCGTTGTCCAGGTCTGTCGTTTACCCATTGCGTCTTACAAGAAGCTTAGTTACCGCCCTCGTTATTCCTGTCATATTAGATTGTGACACTGCCTCAATCGTTTCCCGGCACAGCAACCAGACCAGCAGCAGCCCCATTGATCGCGGACTAGTAGTCTCAACCCCACGGCATCGGGAACATCCACCACCTTACATACCCGCCGACTGCCTGCCGACAGACCCCAATTCCAACTGAGGCTGAAGGACGCCGTCCTCGAATCTATTAGTTCTAATAGTTTTGGAGCCCGCATCCGGCGATCTCCTTGATACAAATTCGACATACAAGAGCTGGAGCCGCGCAAGTGTTCAGGCCTCCTCAAATCGCCAGACCAGAGCCTAGAGCCTCGAGCCCCCGCGCACACCCCGTAGCTTGGAACGTCGTCTCCCTCAGCTGAACAGGCACTCTTTATTCACGACCTCGCCACCGCCGGCAGCTATCCACTCGCTCTCCATTACGACTTCACACCACCCGACAGCGACTCTTGCGTCCTGCGAGACGGGCATTGTCTACTCCATACTGAGTGCTCTAATACCTAATTGATCCTCACGCGTGCCACCGACTCGGCCTCGACGACTCTCTATTCCGCTTTTTCTCGCGGTTTGCTTTCACAGCAGCCACCACTTTCGCTTCAGTCATCCGCTTTGACCATTTTCGCCTCACGCGGAATCGAGGATTTCCCAAACGGACCATAGTATGTGACTCCCTTGCCTCTCCTTGTACCCCTGTCCGCAGCACGCTCTTGCTCTTGTTCTTGCTCTTGCCCATTATGCGTGCGAACCTGGGACGCGGAGTGACTTACGACGATCTTATAGCCCAGTATTATCTACTCGTCCGCTCCATTAGTAGCAAATACCGCCCACCTTTTCTGGTCGTCCGTCCTCTATATCAACTTTCACAAGGTCGAGCCTTGCACTGAGCCTGAGGGGTCAATCGCTTCTCAAGGACTCTTACACACTCGCTTTTGTCCCGACATACTCGAATTGCCGGTTCCTGGTACGCAGGCACCCGATGTGTCCTTTGTTGGGGTGACTTCACTCTGAATTTGTTATTGATCCGTTTCTAACATGCTGCGGTCGCTGTTTAGGCTACTTCGGCTTCCCGAAACCCTGGCAATACTAAACTCAACCTGAAGAACATAACCTAGACGTCTGCACTGGAGTTAGATTAATACCACTCTTAAAGATCTTGGTTTTAGCTGCGCCATACCCCTCGAAGATCCCTAGGCACCAAACACCAACACAACCATCAGGCTTCGAACATTAACTCGACACTGCCCTTTACTAACATCTAGGCGTGGATTGATCTACAGCTTCCTGTATCGACTCACCTTTCCGGCGGATGTAGTCCTGAGACATTCGTTGCAACCTAAACACTGATCGAAGGTCGAAAATCCACATTCGTTTCGCCGGCAGCAGAAGGAATTTCTGCGCCATCCGATCGCTCTAAAGACAGTCACTCGCTTTTTGCCTTCAGTAGGCTTTTTAGATACACCGTCACCCTGGCACTCATCACCTATCCCCCGAGCTTCCTTGCGGTTGGTACCTCTATTTACTTAACATGGTCCATCTGTTGTGCTCTTTTCTGCCATTCTGGTAGCGACTGTGGTCATCCAATTCGAACGCCTTACTAACATGACATTTATATATTGGATCAGACCCCAAGGGATTACATAGGCATATCCTCACGGTCAGACTTGCCCTACGACCTGCCAGATTTTTCCGCATTGCGCTACGGGGCGGAACTCGACGAGGCCCTCTTGGCCAGGGCGGATCCCTCGGCTGGGTTTTCCATGTCGGCCTTCTCGAAGTCACAGCTTGGAGGTTAGTGAGGCTCATTCTACTCTATGTATTAGGCGCAGTATTAGTTCACCGGACAAGTACTAAGAGGGCACGTGAGAATATATTTTTGGTCTAACCTCTATCTCCTTTAGGCTTCGACACCACAGGACCTAGTCAAGAGTCAAATTACTCATATGCACAGCCCAGTTTCGCCTCACCCCAACATCCGGTTTCCTTGACCACAGCACCACATGCTCCTAACTCACAACCACTTCCTCTCATGGGCGGCACTCAATATCAAGTGCGCTCGCCCTACGAGAGTCAGGCGTCACCTTATATTCGACAGATTCCAGAGATTAAGTCGTTCAAGCCTATAAAAGGGCCTGATGGCACGACGATTTATGTGCACCTTCAGTCAATTTATGATTTTACGGCGCTCCCATCGATATCTTTCTCCCTCATGTTCCACAGCCGGCGGTGCGATACCGTTTTGAGGAAGACTGGTCAACAAGGTCCACTTCATCAGTATACACTTTCAGCAGATGTCCCCCCGTTTTCTACGACAGGCTGGTCTGAGCCGCAAATCACCGTCTTTATGCGTATGGAAGATGAAAACGGTCAGCTATTAGGAGATGCTGCAGTTGGAGATTTCACATATATGAATACGGTTCCGAGAGCTTCATATTCTTCTACTCCTGCTACTCAAATCAACCCGCGCAAAAGAAAAGGCTCGGCCGAGCCGTTGGATACCATGAGGAGTCCGGCAAAACGCCAGGCAAGCCAACAGTTACGCCCCAAGAGTGGTGAAGAGTACCCCCAATACTCATACCAGCCAAGTGGAGGATCCCCCTATTCACCATATATGCAGAATCCGTCGAACCAGGGCCAATATCAATATGTTTCCGGATACGGCCGCCCTGATCATCAGAACCGCTATTCTCAACTGGCTTCCCCGAGGCAATTTTCTCAAACTTACCAGTTCCCGGCAAGCTCAGCGGTCCAGCAACCACCAATCAAGGCGCTTTCTCCACAGACACCATGGAGTCCTTCTACTTATCATGCTGTGTCCCAGGCTGGCCGAAGTCCTGCCATAGCTGCGCAGACGCGACATGTTTCGGCGCCCCTGCCAGCACCCACTGTGACAGCTAACCCACCACTAATTCGCACATCGACCCTGCAGCAGTCTCCAAGTCCTGCCAGTACTCCTGCAGGAGCGGCCCAAGCCGGCCAACAATTCAATCCATATGCCATGCTATATCCACACAAGGCCGTTTTGAAGATTAATGGCGACCTTGATGGTCTAGCTGAGAATTGGAGCTTGGAAGAATGGGAAGCAAAACGTCGTATCGTGCAATTTTGGAGGCATCAGAACGGTAGCGCTATTCACACTAATTTTGCTCCTGTTGCGCCAAATGAGCGCCCTCCCAACAGCATTTGCATCAGTTGCATCTGGTGGGAGGAGAAAAAAGAATGCTATGTTACTAGTGTGGATACCATATACCTTCTTGAATCTTTGGTTGCTGTACGCTTCACGGTGGAGGAGAAGAATCGCATCCGAAGAAACCTGGAAGGATTCCGGCCGCTCACTGTTTCCAAGGCTAAGTCCGATAGTGAAGAGTTTTTTAAACTCATCATGGCATTTCCGAATCCGAAACCCAGGAACATCGAGAAGGATGTCAAAGTCTTCCCGTGGAAAATTCTAGCTCATGCTCTTAAGAAGATCATTGGCAAATATGTAAGATTTCTTCATTTATCTTTCTAAAACATCTTTTACTGACAAGGTCTAGTCGGCGAGCTATTCGTCCACTGCTGGCGCTCTCCTCACCCCAGTAAACGCGACCAGTTATGGGAACGGAAGCTCTGGCGCTGCGAATTCGTCGGAGGCAGGCTCGAACACGGCTGACCGCAACATTACTGCGTCTCCTCGGTCAGCCAGTGACTCTACCTCGTCGATATACGCGGCTGGGATAACAACGACATCGCCCAGCATGAAGCAACAGGTAGACACGCAAGGCAGAGGGGGAGGGCCTCCTGATCTGCGCGTCACTGTTCCCACTGTCAGGGCATCGTCCATTAGCAGTGCGCCAGCTGCATGGCCGCAACCGCACATGCACTCGGCGCAAAGCCAACAAGATATTAATCCCAGCGCACGCGTCTCGTGGGACTTCAACTCGTACATCGACACAAGCCCGGCGTCTGCCACCCCGGGCGGATCGCAGACACTGCACTATCAGCGCGGTGTGGGTATGCCAATGCCTGACCACCGTGAATCGAATCTGGTGCCACCTCCGAAGAGTCACCAGATCTCAGGTGCTTGAAGCAGGAGTGGCTCTTTTCATGCTCGCTATGTTTGTGGATTAAATGGTCATGCGACATGTACATTTATGGGGCTAGGACATATTGGGCGGCACAAGCGATGCGTCGACACACCTTAACCCTCTCGATCCGTAATGATACCCTGACCACTATTTCCACTACCCATCAACAACGCGTCCGCATAGCGTCGAGCATGTTCACATTTGCATTGTAACTCCACCCTGTTTCCATGCTTGATCTGATACCATTCTGCTTAATTTTTACACTGTTTCTGTCACGTTCCTTACTATGACTTTATACAACGGGGCGTTTAGCTTCCCCAGGCGGGAGCAGGTTCGGGCGTGGTTACGAGTATTTCATGATGGCGCATGCTGGCATTTCTCTCTAATGATCTGTGTGAGCGGCATGAGCAGCGGTGTCGCCCTTTGTCTACAACATCATACGGCGGCGATTTATACTCATCAAGGTAGCCAGCGAGTTTTGGGATGTCTTTCATTCTGTGCCGCATCTTTCTCTACCCTTTCATGGTTTTTGGTATACACACTCATACATTGCGTACACTCTACACCATAATATTTAATGCTCCCTTTCCGGCGATATCCGGACCTTCATGGTTTATGATCAACCTTGACACCCCGCCCAGCATGAAAGATAGTTTTAGACAACCACCACACTTAATGAAAGATCAAGGCTGTTCTCCAAAAAACCCAGTATTTCCGCGGGTCCTTGCGTACGTAAGAGGGAATACCGCGCATGCAATTCTTTTTCTCCAAGGAGGGTGAACACGGGCAGGTTGTCCCTCGAATCCGGTTTCATTTTCATGTCATGGCAGGTCAAGGCGCGAGTGGTGGTCGACAGTCGTCGTATTAGCCTCTACGCGTCCCTTGCTAAAATTAACGATCTACGCCCCCCGCCTCTCATGCCCAGCGCAGCGCCATCTCGCATCGTGCAGGCTGCAAATGCCTGCACTGCGGCAGTCCAGCTCTTCGTCCCATGTCGTGTACCTACCTACCGGCTATCGTGGCTGGCTCCCTCTAGCGTAGCTGAGTCGTCCTTGTCCCACCGCATCGGTAAAATCCTTGCACGGCAAGTCGACCGGTCTCGCATCTCAAGTGTGTAACGGTGTGCCGCCGGGGACCCGATTTCTAGAAGAGGGCCGTCTGCTTCTCCTGCATTTGCATGACGAGGGGTGTGTTTTTGCTGCTCCGCCTCCACCAACGGCTTTTTTTTCTTTCGTGCCTCGTGATATTTTGGTAATAATCGGTGATGACGAGGTTCCGGTTTGTAAAACTCGGATTTAGAACCCGTTTGCATGAAGAGCTAAAAAAGGCTTTTCCGGATCCTTCCGCCGTGCGACTCCATATGCCGTCTGCGTACGTTCAGAGCTGGTGGGGTGGGGTGTGTTCTTGGAGTGGGGCTTCTTTGTGACTCCCCCACATGCCTCGTCAAAGTCACTCGTACTTTGTACATTATACTGGTTGCCTAGTAACGTGGTACTTACTGCGGCTGTGATGCGCGAATTTATCAAATATGGCGCCGCGGCATGCGATAGCCATCTAACCCAGCCAAATGGGGCTTTCTAAAATACGGTTGGGTACTTTAAGGAATGAATAGGGCGTAACTCTATTTTTTCAATTACCCATGTTCTGTGCGACCGTTGCTGTTCGCCAAGTCATGAAACAAACACCGGCGGAAGAGGGAGATATGACTCTGTGCTGGGCGTTTTTTTCCTGGCCAACGGGGCTACCGTTCACTACGGGCGCTGGTGGAGCCTGGTACTCGCGGCGGAGCGTGGCGTTTGGCGTAAGTGGTCGTTGTCATCGTAGATCGCATAAGGCGGTTTCGAGGGGCAGAGTGGTCGGAGACGCGCAAAGGCCGCATGGTAGGGCGCTGAGAGGCACCTTGGGGCGGACGATCAATTACTTGGATGAGGACGGCCGTTACGTTGCTGCCTGGGAACGCGTGGAATCTTTAGGCTTGAAGGATGAGTTCTCTAGCTCGTTCTCCATCGCTGTTCATCCGCCTCATTTGGTTCCGATGGCCGACTCCGGCATTGCGACGTGGGGTCGTTGAAGGTTGGATAGGGACCGTTGCGCCCTGTTCGAAGCCGATTAACAATTTCGAGACGTCTTCCGGAGAAAACTACCCAAGCCAGCGCAGTACTTGGCTCTGCTCATACTAAGGTCTTCAAGACTAAGGCAGAGATCACCGCCCGCGAAGGCATATTAGAAGTTAATCTCGAAGCGGCTGGGAAATCGCTTGGATAGAGCAGAGACTTGAAACGACGTAGTAATGAACATGAGGGGCGGCCACAACTGAGATCTACATTCCCCCCCGCGGCTACCCTTGCCGCCTTACACGACGTGTCTTTCCTAAATTCATTTGTATTTTTCTTCGCAATTCAATTCAATTGATTGTACAGTATTGACGATTGCCAATGCGATTCCATCCCCACGAATGTGGATGTGCGCTCTAAGAGCCTGGATTTTGCTTCACAAAAGCAACACCTATCCGTTGTTGTGTAATAGGTTAGCATCTCCTTCAGAACGCTCAGCGGCTATAAGGAACAATAAGAAAATTTCAAGTAAAATTGTCAAAGCGAACCTTTCTCGATGTTCTTCTTCAATTCGATCAAGCAGACATCGATTAACTTCTGCTCGTATTCATTGACCTTTCCAATAGGGTGAATCTTCTCAACACCTCTAGGACCTAGTTCAACCTTCGAAGCGAAGAAGTCGACTCCTTTGTCTTTGAAAAGCGAGCTCTCTACAAACGTCGGCTCGATGACACCTTTCTGACCCTGAGAAGCTTTAAGTAAGCTCTCTGCAAATCTCGCACCTGCCATTGCCATGGAGAGGGTAGCAGATCCAGCACCATCCTTCGCTTTGACAACTTCATCACCGCCGAACTGTATCCGGTGAACAAGTTTGTCGAGAGTCTCGCCGGAGATATTAGGATGGTTCGATTGCGAGATAAGAGGAACGATAGTGACCCCAGAATGGCCTCCAACAACAGGAACACTCTCGTTGGCAGGGTCGGTACCCATGACCTCGGAGATGAAACGTGAAGCACGAACGACATCTAAGGTGGTGACGCCAAAGAGACGCCTAGGGTTATACACACCACGAGCCTTGAAGATCTCCGCCACGATTGGGACGGTAGAGTTGACCTAGTTGTTGTAAACGTTAGCCACTTGAGTGAGTAAAAGGAACATGGTCACCGGCCCTGCGGTCGCTTACGGGATTGGAGATCACAAGGATATTGGCGTCAGGAGCAGAAGCCGCAGCGGCCTTGGCCAAATCGCGAACAATTGAAGCATTCGTGTTAAAGAGATCTATAGAGGGATTAGCATATCCTATACTACTGCTGGAGGGCTACGAAATCTAGTACCATCACGAGTCATTCCAGGTTTGCGAGGAACTCCGGCGGGAATGAGGACAATCTCAGTCCCAGTCAAAGCATCCCGGAGGCCTTCTGAGGTTGGGTTATAACCGGTGACCTGCTAGAATTCAATACCAGAACTCCTTCTGTATATGCTTATGTTCGGTAATGTACCTTGCTCTTGGTGTTGATGTGTGAAATATCGGCGGCAACACCTGTAATGTATCCCGTACGTTACTTATGCTATCCAGAGGTTGAATTGGATCTATTCAAGTCGATTAGGCTTACCTGGAGCTCCACGAATATCATATAGGGCAAGCTCCGTGACTCTGGGGTTAAGCTTTAGCAGGAGCGACAAGGGCTGCCCGATGCCACCGGATGCGCCCAAGACGGTCACCTTGGATGACTATCGACCCTGTTGTTAGTTCTCTGACACTTCAAGCCCATATACCAGTCGAATTGCTGGGACAAGAGAAAAGCAATATGAGCAGTGAAAAGAATTTACCTGTCTTGCAGAGGCCGAGAATGCCCGTCTCTGAACCGAGGTGAACGCTTGACGTGCGGTAAACATCTTGAACGCAGTTCCAATGCTGAAAGGAGAAGTTTTTACAGACTGAAATGATGTGATGAGGATAGATGGCGAATCAATGGAGTATTGTTGAATGAAGATGAGGTGGATGAGGCTCGGAAAGAACTCGAACGCGCTAACCAAACCTCTTGACGCTTGACTATTTTCGTGTTGGCGCCTTGGCCAGATCGTAAAGCAACGACATCTCATTACCGACACCACAACAATAGTGCTGCAGTACTTCAAGCTTATGCCTGCAATTTTCTTCCAATTCTACGAATTATATTTGGAAAAGCCTCTAATTTTTAATCGCAATTATGGAGGCTTGCTGCGATACGTATATACCTTACAGCCCTTTTATGCAGATAGTCAGACCACGTCATGCATTTCACTTGCTTCCGCTAGTCCTTACTGTGAGATTGTTATGACTAGTGAACCAATCCCTTTTTTCCTGCAGCAATAAATTTTGTTGGTTTTGTGGCAGATATACCATTGTTATACTTGTTGTAATATTGATATAAATGTCTCCACGTGTGTCAGACCCGGCGGTGGCCTTTGATGCTCTTTCACGAAACAGTTGTTTCCGTGACTGCTTTCCCAGAACTGGATATCTTGAATCCCGACGGACTGTTACTTGAAGAATGGTTTCTGTGGCAGTATTGGAAGGCCTCTTTATACTTCATTTGCCCTGAATTGGTTGATATTGTGATGTGCTGGGTTCGATTTCCTAAAAGTATCATGAAAAATGCCCGAGAGGATGTGAACATGAGGCGGGCACTAGAATATTCACGAAATCTGTATTTTGCAGCAGCTTTACCTTTAGCAGTGGCCTCGTCTAGGGACTTCCAGTCTGTTGATATCTTGTGGCAAGGCCATAAGCGGGCCTGTGCCTCCAGTATTACCACGTACAGGTTCTAGAAGGTGTGCCATAGCAACGACAAGCGCGCTAGTGTTGAAGCTAGCTCTAAAAGGTTCACACATTTCCCGCTTCGTTTCCTTCATCATCGTCTCGCTTCTCTTCAATTTACTCGCTCTGTCTTCAAAGCATCTTCCGCGAGTTCATCCATTCTCATAGCTAATTCAAGCTAACCGCGGCCCCAAGTTGTCTGTATTTCTAATGGCAGACTTCCTACAGGATGAGTCTCTCGGCTTGTCTTCCGACGTGGCTATCCATGAAACCGATGACTCTAGCAGCAATAAGCACGCTTCAGGTCATCCAGCTTCTATAGCTCAAAACATCGTTGAGGACACCCATATGTCTAGCATGAAAGCTGGCGATTCAAACGGTATCTCGAAGGGAGACTGTGATTCTGTATCTGACATGGAAGAAGTAAGTCAATTCGGTTCTTCTCTTCGTCTACATATCTTTCACTCGGTCATGCCTTGGCTCCCACCACTAGAGACATTCATGCAACTTGGTCTGCTTTATCCAGTAGCATCAACTTGAAGTGTCTACTTATTTTATTCTAGCTGTAATATAGATGGTACAAGCTTTAACAAGTACACTACCATTCGCCCTTTTCTTTATTCTCTCGTCTCAGTATATTTTTGCTTCTCAACTTGTACTGCCTATTCGATGACGGTAGTTTTTTCCTACAGTACCAGAGTTATCCTGGTACGCCGCCTAATCCCTCCCTAACTTATTTTGTCGTTCAGCCACCCAAGATGAGAGCTAAATTTTTTCGATCGAGTTTCGTGCAATGCGGCAAGTGAATAAAACTAATGCTAATGTCTGAATTTCTAGGAACCCAAGGGTCGCAAGGCTAACGGCAAGAGCGGGTTGGCTGCCGGAAACTTTAAGGCCTCCAAAGCTCCACGAACTCCTAAAGGCAAGAAGAAAGCCGCTGAGGATAAGCCAAAAAAGACTCCCGCGAAGAAACGTGTCCCTTCAAGCATTGTTCAAGGCGATCACGAATCCGACCATGACTACGATGTAGAAGCCGAGAAGCCTAAAGGACATAAGAAGCGTGTCTCAATCAACGTTCCTCACTTTGAACTCGGTGATCCATCCACTCCTCAGACTAAGAAACGTCGCACACCCATCAATACTCCCACTTCCGGTCGCGCCATCCCTGAATCTAGAGACGACCTAGATGAAAACGACAAGATGCTTCTGGATATGAAGGAAGCTGGGAAGGGTTGGCCCGAAATCCGCAAGGCTTTCGAAGAAAAGGGCATTAAGACTGGCGCGAGTACTTTACCTAACCGTTACAGCCGTCTCACTGCTAAATTGACTACCTGGAAGACCGGCGATGTAAGTTATGCCCTACGTGTTCTTTGCGTTTGTCTTTGCTAACCTCTGCCTTCTCTACGCAGGAGGACATATTCTTGGAGGTCAAGTCTGTTGTGGAGGCCGATATCATGAAGGAGACGAATGCGCTAATCTCGAAGCTTGAAATCGAAAAATGGAGTAGGATCAGCGAAGCCATTGTTAGCAAGGGGGGAGACAAATATACTTCTGCGGCGCTTCAAAAGAAGGCCAAAGATCTCCATGCGAAGTCTACCCCGAAGGCTTCCCAAGGTCTTAACGGAGATCCGTCTGTCTCTGGGACGCCGTCTCATGCAAAGGCCGCAAAACCCACCCTTCCCACTAAGACCGAAACTGAGCACGGCATCACCGAGGATGACGATGAAGATGAGTAGCTTCGGTAACAATCTCTCTTGCCATTCATATGCTGTCCAGTAGCAGTGGAGCTTTCAGGAGAGATGTTATCGGACGTGAGAGATTTGATTTTGGTCTAGCAGCGGTGGTGGTAACGGCAGTCTGCTGGGTTCAGGGAGAACTAGGCCTTTAATGACTGGTTTATCTGGCATGGTTGACTCTGATTTCTTTTCATCTCAAGTGGACGCATACAAAGGGTTGCTACGAAGACTAGACCTGACAAGATTTGCTCAGGCATCTTTTCAACTTCAACGCAATCATGTATTGCGCTCACAAGGTCCCCTCATGAATAATGACCTTGATAATAATGAACGAAAGTTGACAGAACTCATAGAATTGCTAAAGCGTACGGCTTTTAAGCTCTTTAAGTGACTTCTGTGACTTTGTACCCTTTAACTGCAACAAACAGCGAATTGGCCTGACGCTTTCTTTGCTCTATGCATAGGTCCAACCTCTGGTTCTTGTATCCGTGTCACTGGCTACTTCACTAGCTCTACTTGCGCCAAAGTCACTCTTCAACTACCACCCTCTAATACCTTCAACTTCAACACTCGGTCCTTAGCTTTAGTTCTAATACGAACCCCAAACAGGTTGGGGTTTTACTTTGGGGGGTCTGTTCCCCAACATTAGGGTAAGCCCTCTCCGCTTAGCTTTACATGCACTGTCTCCCACAAAACCTCGTTGAAACATCAATTTTCAGGTCCCGGGACCCGCAAACGCAGACTCCTCGTGGAGTTCATAACAGAATCTACCAGGAACGGTCCCTGAGGTTCATCTTACTCGAAGACCACTGTATCTACCGTTGATATTCTTAACCAAGGAGCGACGAGAAACAAAAATATTCCTTTAGCAGCCCTGGTAAGCTCTTCTTCCCACTTCAGCACTCCTTTTCCTATTACATTGGTGTTATAGCACTGCCCGGGTACCTTCAGAAGTGCTCATATACTTGTGATTGTATTTTGAGATCCGACTGTTCAATACCGTTTTTTAAGACGCGTATCTTCACATCCTAAGATCTCCTACCCCGTGCGTATCTCCACACCCTCTATTCTGTCTCTCACTCCTTTTCAGTTATTGAGTTTTGAGACACGCAGTTACTCATCAAACGGCCACAGACATGACTTTAAGTTAGTTTGTCATTTAAGTACAAAGATGTCATCTAGCTTTGATGCGGCGAAACTGGACCATGGAGATCCTAGCGCAATAGTTCATGGAATGGCAGACTTTCTGGCTCTAAGCCGTGGTGGATACGACGGCCCTGATGGTGTTTGTGACGAGTATCTCAATCACCAATATCCGTTTGAAGCTGACGGCTGTCAAACTGAGAAGTCTACGTCAGGCGCAGAAGAGTTTGAAATCATTGCTTCGAGACTAAACGAGCACAACCCAGCCGCTCAATCTCGACAGGTAACAATGGATGGACAGAGAATTGTCACCGACCCTAGAGACAAAAACAGTAACTATAACTATCAACGTATTAGATCTTCAGACAGATACAGCACAGACCATGAGGACCTATACCGCAGTGAGTTATTTAATCTTGGCTCTTGAGAAGAGACAAGTTACTGACATATATAAACAGCGCCTACACCTCGCGCTAAACCTGGAACTCTACCACAACCAAGTCAGCCGACAGGAAAGTTGGCAGTACCGAGTACGCTGGCTAAATCAACGAACCCCAAGAAGCGTCCAATGCCAGGCGATAGAATGTCTGATGAGCCCTTCCGCACATCAAAGTCGAACCAGCAGGCCATATCATCAAGGTCTTCCTTCTTGCGCTACGAGGCTTCAAATTCGTCGTCTGTCGTGTTTCGAACAGCGCCATCATCCCATCGTCAAGCCGGCCAGGGATTTCAGCATCGAGCTGGCCCGCGTCCCTTTGCGCCCCCCCGGAATCGCGAGAGATTTAATAAGACAGAGGTTGAGCTAAACACCTTCGCCCCTGGCCTATCCATAAGAAGACCCAAAGTCAACCCCTACGATAAGGAAGGACGTTTTGAACTGAAGCCAGAGTACACGATGACCGCTGTGGACGAAGCTCCAGTTGTAGGAGGCTCCTGGACATCGTATGATACGAAGACTAATGAGCGCTCCTACGACAAGCATTGGCAAAAAGAAAAGGAGAAAAGGCTGGCAGCGGGAGGCGCCGCTACACCAGCAAATCCTATTGGTGGCTTCCGCCCAGGAGGCTCAATCATATCGAGTGCGCCGCCCAGTCGTGCTCAGAGCACCGCATCCTCTAATGCCATCCGCGTGGATGAGGACGGGTTTAGGATTCCATCCTCTGATCCACCTCAAACCAAAGTGGATCCAAGGTTTGAGAATCCAGATTTAGACGTTGATGAGGACGTAAGGAAGATGTTCTTGCCGATCTCAGCAATCGGGACACAGCGAGCTCGGGCATCAACAGTTCTTGAACACCGAAACCCTTTCATGCGGCCAGCGGCACCAACGAATAAAATCAAAATTGTCATTGGTGGTGAGGTGGTTAATGAACTCGTGCTTGCGCCAGACCGCCGTGGTGAGTTTCAAGACCGCAACGGAAACTATATTGGGAAGGATCTCGGAAAGATGAAAAAGCATCTGATAGAGGACAGAAAGCGTGCCATTGAACTTCGAGATCAAGAGATGGTTGAGGCTACCAAGAAGAAAAGAGCTTTTGAAGCGCTGAGCTCTGAAGATAAGGCGCTTGAGCTCGAAAGAAGACGAGCGCCTTTGGATTACACCACGGCTGGAGAAGGACCTGCGCCCGGCTACGTCTATGAATGTACCGATATCCCAGAGAAATTCCTCCAGAGCATGGCGAAGAGCATTTTGTCCCGAGTTGACCGCCCCGCATCACTTCTCAATCAAGGCCAGGCGTTTGGAGGTCTAGGAAGCGCAAAGACTACATCTGCCCTGGGAAGGGGATCTGAACAAGCTAGTCGGGAATTCAGCTTTAGCAGCAACAGCGACCTCGTGCCTTTCGGGGACCTCGATGATTACAGACTGTCCGGCAACAATACCAGCAGATCAGCTTCTGTGGACGATATCGGACAAAGCGCCACAGGGGGCCCTAGTAAAGCGAGCTCAATTTCTGGCATATCCAGATCTACCGTTAGAGCCACCAAAGCCAACACTGCAAGTATTGGTACTTCAAGGACCTCAAGAGGACGAAAGATCTATGCCTCACCTTCCGTTGACGCAAGTGGTACTCCGTCTTTCCTAGATGAGGACCCGGAGATTGCCCACCTGGAAGATATTGATGAAATGCCTGGAGAGTTCACTCCACGTCACGACAATAAGGGCTTGGCTGTCGTATGGCATCATCTAACAAGGAATAGTGCCATCAGGGGCAGAGTGGTTTCCGTCACTCTCCATGACCCTGTGCAGTGGTCGACTGGAGCGATTGCGGAGAGAATCTTCGGCGGTATTATCCAGGAGATTCAGTTTCATCCGAAAGAGAGAATTGCTTTGGTCGTGTTTGTGTTCCCCGCTGAAGCCGAAGAATTCGTGAGACACATCAAGGCGGCAAAGGAGAAGTCTAGCCAGGAATACCGAAGACTCCAGATTGATGCAGATTGGTATCGAGGCAGTGAGCACCATGCCATTTATCCTATGCAGAACAATATCGCCATTAGAGTTGTTGGTGAGCAGGCCAGGCGGGTTCTCGGCGTGAACGGGATTCCCCTAACGAAGAAGAAAGAAGAAGTAACTAAGGAGCTGAACCAATCCCTCAACATGATAATAGTGAGCGTGTGTCTGAATCTGCCGAGCAAGCGATATGTCCAGGAGAGAGGTAACCAGAAATTTGCTGCTTCTGTTTTATTTAGGCTAACAGATTTATGTAGATGGAAAGATGGCAATTCTAGAATTCGCTTCTATTAAGGATGCCATCAAAGCTATGAGATTATTCAAGGCAGATATGGTTCCAGGATATGAAGGCCATTCCGTGCAGTGGATGAGGGACCATTGCGATCGGTTTCTTGCTAAACAGCCATGGTGTAATTGCGCAACCTGTCGTTCTGGCGACTAGTGATATTTGTCGGAGGAGAAGGTTATTTGGGGGTGTGGAATTGCTCTAGTCATCGAGGGAGGTGAGTGGAGGAGATTTGATAGGAGGAGGGCTTAATAATGTGCTGCTAAAAGTTCAACCTACGAAGTCTTTAGCATAAAGCATAGCTGTTCCCAGTACGTGGGGGAAAGAGACTCGGCTTGTTTTTGCTTGTGTTATCTGTCCTTGAGCCCTTCTGCTTTTAGCCAGCAGAACGGGGCAATGGCTAGCTCTCGTGAGCCTTATCTGAATCCATTCCTTCTCCAACGACTTGCCCAATGTGCTTTGCTTACAAAATATCTCACTTTTACAATGATCTGCCGCACGCGGCTGAAATTGGGCTGTCGGCCATGTCGCGGACGCCGGGCCGTTTACTACTACTAATACGGGCACTCTCGCTGGTCCAATCGCTTGAGTCACACGCATACGAATCCATGTGGCGCTCCCAAGGAGATATTAGGTCAGGGTGCTTTTGAGTCAGACGTTTAAGAAAAATTACTTGTGACCGTGAGTTATGGCGCTGGATTCTTGTTTTGCCTCTAACAGCTCCACCATCAAGATGACCTAATCCGTAAACGATTGGAACTTGTAAATGTGGGGACCAAATTCGCCTTGCTCCGACTTCGACTGTGGGCGTGGATTGAGGCCCCCCAAAGTGACGCAGAAGTCTGTGGGCTCAGTGTACAGATGTGGCTTAGGCGTCGGATCAGTCTCCTTTTCGGGTCGCCAGAATTTTGCGGATTCACGGTCAAATTATTGCGCTATGGTGACAGAGTCTGGAAAGTGAACCTGCGAAAATAGAGGTTTTACACTTAGCTGTATGTACGGTGTATGCACATACGTGCATGTGCAACAGTAGCTGTATGTAGCGTAGTGCCCTGATCGGCTAGGATCAGGGGACTAAGCGAGATTCCAGCTTCTCAGCTTCGACTTTTTTCTCACCCAGCTCGCAGTTGTCAAAACTTCAGGCAACAATACCTCTTTGGCGATTTAGTACGAGCTCGGTCACTCGTTGCCTGCAGAGTCACCGAACAGTTTCGCTCATCTAGATCAGCCTTGTTTGCATTTAAGCTTCCTCTGATCACGTCTCTCAACTCAACAAACTGCTCACTCCGCCTCGTCAGACAATAACGGGTGCCGTTCGCGGAGGTCACCCAAGGTTCACCACAGCTGATCTCTTCATGACAACATCAGCCTCAACTCATCTAAAGCCACAACTGTCTGCACATTCATCGCTACCAGGCACGCAGACTGCTTCTGATTCTGAAGGCCACAACGATCCCATCTTTACTCCTGATTTTACCCCTTCGGGAACTCCCGTGCGATCTTTGACCTCCAGCAAGGCGGGCACACTCGATATCGGCAAGCTCTCAACCAAGACCACAATGGACGCGCTAAAGTCTAAGAATCACCCTGAGGATGAGGCTGAGACAGCACAGGAGACAAATGGTTCTGGTTCGGGCAGCGGGAAGAAAGATCTCAAAGATCGCAAGTGCGGAAAGTCGATGAAGAAGAAGAGCAAGAAGAGCCTGTCTAAACTTGCGAAGAAGAAGAAGGCTAAAGGCAAGGCGACGGAGAAGCTTGAAGACTCCTCATCTAGTGAAGATTCATCCTCTTCGGAAGATGAATCTGACGACAGCGCGGATGAAGAGACGGAATCCGAAGACTCGGACAGCTCGTCATCCTCCTCCGAATCTTCGTCTGAATCTGAATCTGAAGATGAGAAGAAGAAGCGTAAGAAGAGAGCCAGGAAGGCGGTGCAGAAGAAGGTAGATGAAAAAGCGAAGCGAAAGGTAAAGGCCAAAAGGGTTAAGGAAGAGTCCTCAGAATCGGAAGAGAGCGAAGAGTCCGAACAATCAGAAGACTCAGAGGACTCAGAGGATATCCAAGCTCAGATTCAGGAGCTCACAGAGAAACTTGCCACTCTGAAGAAGAAGGCTAAGAAGTCAGAGAAGTCTGAGAAGTCCGAAAAGAGCACGAAGAAAACCAAGAAAACCAAGGGCAAGAAACCGAAGAAGGACAAGGACGGGAGTGGAAAGAAAAAGAAGCGCGCAAGCAAGCTAGAATTTAAGAGAGTTGATCAGCGTACGCCATTGCCCATCACAGATTCGCCTATGTTATACTGATTTTAGTCTAGTGTGGGACAGCTCCATTCATAACTATAAACTTACGGACACGGCGGAGGATGAAGACGCGGATGAATACGATCAGGTTAGCCTGCGTTAATGTTTATTCACGGCCTACCGCTGACAGAGACTTGTAGTATTTGTTCACTGTACGTCGAAAGTTCAACTGGGGTAGGTTACCTTTTCTAGCTCTTTAAAGTTCCTAGCTTACGGGGTATTTTCAGAAAACAAATATGATTCAACCGTTATCGACATTAAGAGCCAGCCTCTTAAGAAGGCCCTTAATGAGATTATGGATGGGGTTAAGGGAGTGAGTCTGGTTGAGGATACTCCTTGTGTAAGTTTGTCCGAGTAATAAAAGGGTCATAAGTCGTGTCTAACATTGCCCTTTAGGTCGATCCTAACATGCTCTTTCTCTATCTCGACGAGCTGGAAGCCATGGTCAAAGGGCACAAGTCAAAGCAAAAAAAGGAGAAGAAAAAGAAGGTCCGGAAGGAAAACGATCGGAAGATTGCCCACATCAAAGTTCTTATTAAATTTTTGAACGAAGACTATAAAGAGGTCAAAGCAACTCTTTACCCTCTCCTCAAGTCGAATCTCATCACCTTCGATCTTCTGTGGGCCCTCTTCAAGCCTAATACCGTTGCCTACACCACCACATATGGAAACGTGGATGAACCAAGAGCGTTTAGGGTTGAATATGCCCAGAAAGAGAGCTCATTCATGAAGGGCGAATGGTATTCTATCGAAGGGCGATATCTGGAATACGATGGCAAAGCTTTCGGTATGGGCACCATGGAGTGCACGGTCGAATCCTTCAAGGGAGCACGTAAAATCTCCAGCTTGTCTTGTTATCCTCTGAAATACCATAAGGATGAGAAGGCAGTGAGGGAACAGCTGATTTCTCGGGGTCGAAGGTTCATTGAGCTGAAGGGCATGAATTATCGGTTCCACAAAGGGATGGCCTTCTACAAGAAGAAGCGAAGCGTCATTAAAGTCAATATTAATGGCCGAATAATGATAGATCCGGCTATTTTCCGACGCATCAATCCTAACTATCCTATCAGCACCGTCAAACCGAAAGATCCGGATGAAGTCGATTCTGACTCGGAAGAAGATAGTGATGACACAGAGTGTGGATGCTGTGGCGACAGCAGCGACGATGACGGTGGGCACAACGGTGCTGACGATGATTCCACTAAGGGTTCCGACGAAGAAAAGACGAAACTGAAGGTCGTCGTTGATAACGGGAAGGTTCGCGTAATTACCGTCAAAGTTGATGAGGATGGCGAAGAGGTTCCTGAGGAAAAGATTGATCAGCTTCAAGGTGATAAAGATAAGGAGCGCGTGTTTACGGATGATGAGTTACTTATTGCCAGCCCTGTCGTCCATGGCTTTGCGTTTTCTGAGAAGCTGTGGCTTGAGTTCACGGTTTCTGGTGTTAACGACATTGAGTGGAACGAGGGCGCATTCGAATCTCTGGTCCTTGCAGAAAGCCAGAAGTCGATTGTAAAGGCGCTCGTCACGTCGCACACATTCCATGCAGCTCAAAACATTGACGATGTTATTCAAGGTAAAGGCAAAGGACTTGTTGCAGTTCTCCATGGCCCTCCAGGAACCGGTAAAACGCTCACTGCAGAAGGTATTGCGGAGCTCCTTAAGCGTCCGCTCTACATGGTGAGCGCTGGTGAATTGGGTACCGATCCACGCACGCTGGAGGCCGAGTTAACTAAGATCCTTGACATCGCTCATTCCTGGGGTGCAGTCCTTCTCTTGGATGAGGCAGATGTGTTCCTTGAGAGGCGAACTATCCAAGACATCCACCGAAATGCCCTTGTCAGCATCTTCCTAAGACTTCTAGAATATTTCCAAGGCATTCTGTTCCTGACGACTAACCGCGTCGAAACATTCGATGACGCTTTCCAAAGCCGAATCCATATCGCGCTTCGGTACGGCGAACTCAGTTTCAAGGCAAAGAGAAAGATTTGGATTATGTTCCTCGAGCGCGTAAAGAATATTGAGGGGACTGAGACTGCGGTATTTAAGGAGTCAGACTATGATACTCTGGCTCGATACAGCCTAAACGGCAGAACAGTAAGCTTCACTATTTCAATGAGACGAAAAGAGAACGTCTGTTGCTAACACGAACTCCTAGATCAAAAACAACGTCCGCATGGCTCAAGCTCTTGCTGTCGACGCCAAGGAACCACTTTCCATGGAACACATCAAACGGACCTTGGGATCTAGCGAGGACTTTGACCGCGATCTCAAGGGTGGTACTGGTTACCAGGACGCCATGCGCAGCTATACTTAGACGGTGGACTTTCGACTTCTTACCTTCCAACATCTTCTTCATAGTGTATATACCAAGTTTTCTTCCACTATTAGGAAGTCGCTCGGTTTTCTTTTTCACCTGATAGAGATGATGACCATGTTTGTCCTTTAAGATCTTTGCCTTCTCATGTTCATTTTGATCGATGGTGAGCGCAAACGGAGCGAGCACGTGTCTATTCTCTTCTTTACAAGCGTTCTTGCCTATCTCTGCCTCGTCTGTCAGTTATGACGCGTACAGTGATTGTACCATATCTTATCCGATCAGGATAACTACTGGTAGCATAGCTTAGCGGGATCGTTTGACAGAAATTAACCTACCGCGTAGCAATCGCCTTTCCCAGCGCTTAAGTTCCATTTGCAATCCACTAGTGATACCATCGCCAAGTCCTTTTAAAAATTGGGCAGCCTTTCAGCGATGATAGGGCAAAGCGTCAGCGAGACAGAATGAGCCGAATGAAAAATATATAAAAGTGTATACGATAGGTTACAGCATTAGAATATATCAACCCCATATAGGAACCCTCTGTAATAGTCGGTTCTGATCTCATGGCAAACTTTTGGAAATATTCGAAAGGCTTGATTGTTTGTGGACCTATGGTTTTTAGAGTGACAAATCCATATGCGCAGGGAATATGTTCCTTTGAGTATTCCTATTCACACTCTAAAGTAGGAACAGCGACCATGGCAGATGTCCTCGGAATGATTTGGTAAAGGGGGCTTCAACTTCCCCCAATTGATTTTCGTTTTAATGAAAATCGGTGTTTGTTCATTTGTAGTAATACAACTGGGAAAGAAAAAAACCCGGAAAACTTTAGTAGCCCTACTAGCCTCCAATCTGTCGCAATGCTCCTCCATGGGTAGGAAATTTTTCACGTCGCTCATGCTGTCATAATGGTGCAATCGTACCGTTGATGTTCTTCGCTGTTGTGAAAAACTAACCCGCTCATAGAGATCACCTGCAGGCTATCCATCCAAACACTAAACATCTACCATCGAACTTCTGATCCAACAGCTTCATGCCAAACTCACTTCTTTCCCTTCTTTTTAGCTTCAACGACCTTGAATGTCGAATTGGTCTCTGCTTCCCTCGCTGCATTAAGAGGCCCTTTCTTGGCGACCTCACTCCATCCACCTCCATTTTTAGTTTCCCCAGCTCCAGAGCCCTTACTGCTACTGGAGGTTCCCTCAGATATTCCCTGCTCGGCCAGCTTCTGTCGACGAATGAATTCTTCAGCGAAGCGACGGCCGTCCATGGTCTGGGAGTTAGCGTAAATGCATTCGGAGATCAGATCATTCTCCTGGGGAAAGGCGAGAAGTTGCTGTAGGAAATCGTCAACTAGGTATAGCCTGTTAGTGAGGCATAAATTATCTAAACGCTTGTGAGATTACCATTGATTGACTTGTTAAGTCCCTTGGATAATGCAGCTTTGGCCCATTTCGTAAACTCATCATTAGCGCTTGGCTGTCCAGGGAGAGGTCCACCGAGGGTCATGCTCCTTGTCGGCGCAGCAACTGGTCTAAGCTTCAAGACAGGTGCAAAAGCTGGCACAGCACCACTGCTCGTAGTCCTCTGCGGAGTCGCAACTGTAGTGCCAGATGCAAAGGAGCCTTTGGCTTTTCCGCCAGCACCCACAGTTGTCCAAGCCCCACCGGGGCCCTGAGCCGGACCCTGCACGACTGGTTTGCCAGCTAAATCAGCGTATCGTTTTCCTGCCGAGATTGGGGCAGCAACCGCATTCGCTGCGTTAGCTGCACTTGCAGTGGCGGCCTTCTGTTTACGTGCGTATAGCTCCTCCTCTTTCTGGATCTCGGAGAGCGACTTCGCGACTCCTGCACCGCCTCGGGCAGCATTACCTTTAGCTAAAGGTCTAGCCCACGCAGATGGTGCAGAAGCCGGAGGCGTGATTCCTGGCGATGCAACAGTGCCCCAGGTAGATGTCGCCGGAAGGCCTGGAACAGGAATTTGGGTTTGACTAGCTAGCTCCTGTTGAAACTGTGCACGTCTTGCCGCTGCTGCTGCCTCTTCTGCTCTCGCCGCTTTTCGAGCTTCGGCTTCTTGGATCTCCTTCAAAGATGGCCCTTTCGTGCCTTCAGTAGTCTCTTTAGCCCAGGGCGCTATTGAAGCCGTCGCACTTGGGGTATCTGCAGAAGGCGTCTGAGTGGTAGATCTCGCCTCCACCGTAAGAGCATCTGGTAAGTTCTGTCTGCTCTTCTGTGCAGTTGGCGCAGGCAATGGTGACACTGATAGAGGCGGGGGAGGGAAAGGCTGTGGAAGAGCATTATCATCGAATTTATTCCAGACTAATTCCTGCTGGAAGCCAGCAGTCGAGTGCTGTTTTGCAGGGCCGCCAGCTTGTGCTTGTTGCAGTAGTGGTTGCAATTCAGTTTCCCCCGGTGGCGGATAAGCCCCGGCTGCTGGAGGGGACGGAATCTGAGCCTTTGCGATAAGATCTTGAGCTAAGAGACCTGTTCTATGGGACGGTTTATAATACGGCGGTTGTTCGGAGGTGTGGCTGGCAGGAGGTGCAATGGCTTGCCTAAAAGTGCGGTCTCCTGCATGCGATACGTGTTCATCGTCCATCTGTGCTCGGAGCTCATGGAACTGCTGAAGACGCTCGTTTGTTTGCAGAGTTGAATCGGTAGTGTTAGTTTGCTGCAAAGCATCATGTTGTGCCTGCTCTCTAGACAATTGAGCCCTCTGTGCTAAGATCACTGCAACCTGTTGCGAATGGATTTGGCTTTCCTGATGTTGCTGGGGTAGCGGAACAGAAACAGGACCGAAGGGTACTTGGGGCTCACGGCCAAAACTGAGACCCCTCATGTATGCAGCCATCTCCTCGTCCCGTATAGGTGGACCATTAATAAAATCAGGGCCAGGTCCCATGGCAGTCAAACCTCCGGGAACTACCGGCCTTAGTGGCGCATTGACGTCGAAGAATCCAGGCACGACGCTGTGGGGCATTTGTACTGGTAATGTGGGGGGAGTCGGCTGAAATCCACCAGGGGAGGTCATGCTTCCAAAACTCGGTTGACTATGGAGGCTATGTGCGCTACCATGATGATGCAGTTGCTGGACAGGATGTACGCCGTGAAGGGCATGCATACGAGCGGCGTCGACTTGTTTTTGAATAACTTGTTGTTGCACCAGATGCTCTCGTTGCCGCGCCATCAAGTACTGCTCTTCTTGCTTTCTCCTCTCAAGATTGTTTTGCTGTTCTGCTGTAAGCGTTGTGCCAAAGCTGGGGAAGCTACCGGCGAAAGGCGGCTGTACAGTTCCAGACTGAGTAGGCTGATTAGGAGCTGTTGCTGCGGCGCCACCACCCCATTGACCATTTTCTTGGTTGCTAGGTGGTCCGTATGGGATGCCCATCTGCGGTACAAGAAAGGGCTCTCGAGAGTTACCAATCTGTCTAATTATTTGACCCAGAGGTTTGTACTCGTTGTCTTCATATTTCTTGACCTGGAGATCTGGCGTGAAGAAACCGGCCTTGAACCAATCATGCATCTCCAGGCCTGAGAACGGGCCTTGCATCACGCCATTGGTGTCCTTGTACACCCACCTCATCCTATCAGGCATAACCATTTGGCGCTCTTGCTGCGGAAACTGCCCAGGGTGAGCGCCAGGTGCAGGGTTCTGCGCGGCCGTCGGAGTCTGCTGGCTGGGTTGAGTGATATTCCTCGCTTGTTGAGGGTTTTGCTGAGGAACATTGGGTTGAATGGACATTGTTGCTTGCAAGGATCCGCTCATGAAAGACTGACTTGATACAGGGAGACTATGTTCCCTCTCGAAAAACCCACCATCGAACCCATCTGGATTGGCTCTACTACCTTCATTAGGCACGAGGTCGTCGAAGATGCCTCTTCCGGAGCGCATGGGGCTGTCGGTTTCCCGGTGCACCCCACTTCGCCCAAGGCTTCCGATCCCTTGCCCAGCTCTCTGGCCATCCACCCCTTCAGCCGCGCCATCATCATCTGCACGCCTTCCCGCGTCTCCAGCCGGCTGCATCTGTGCCTGCATAGCAGGGGGAAAAAGCGATGCAAGTCTTCGTGAGCGACCAACGGTTCCTGTAGTGTTCGCCGCGGCGGCACCAGAGACGCCAAACGCTCCACCCGCATTATTAGGGCCAGGGGAATGGAAATCACCCAACCCAGCAAAGCCAGAGGCGCCGAATGGTGTCACAAATGCATTTCTCTCCCTCTCTGGAGTACCCACAAGCCCAGGTCCTCCTGGAGCTGAGCTGGATGGCCAGTTTCCTCCAAGGCCACCTAGGCCACTGAGTCCTCCAAGGCTAGGAAACCCCTTAGGTGCCCCAGCACTGGAAGTTTGGCTTCTGTCGCTTGCTCCATCAAAGCCTCCAAGGGTTAGGCCTCTTGGCAGGGTACCAAATCCGCCCAGACCTTGATTGTTTAGCATTCCTCCTATTCCAGGGTGATGCAAGTTCTGAAATCCAAGATCTTCCGCATCAATATCCTCTGAATCTGCCTTTTCAGGTACCGGGCTCTGATAGGGATTAGTTTCCGTAGGGCTGAGAGGTTCATTGTCCCCAATTGCGTTATTGTGTTGGGACTGCGAAAGTTGATTGTGATGTTGTTCACGGCGCTGCTGGATATTTAGTTCACGTAGTCCACCCATTCCAGAGGGTTCGCCCAAGGAGGAGAATCCAAAGTCGTTCCTTGAAATCTGACGCGTCGGTGTACCAAGCCCTGGCGCAATAGATTGACGAATTGGACTCACATCCTGCCCCCCACCAAGTGCTGCGCTTCCACTAGGCCCTTCTTCCTCGCCAAATGGATCCGTACTACTGCTGACCGACCTAGAGTACTGGTCATCTCCCGTCCGGTTCAATGCAGGATGTTCTGTCTCTGCTTCGCTAAGTTTCCCAAGGCTATTGACAGAAGATTTCTCCTTTAGGCCCAAGTTTGAGTCGTCGGAAGCATCTTTGTTCATCAGTTTAGAGAATCTGCTCTCACCACGAAGACTTCCAAATCCACTCTTTTTCTCACCAGGCGTGACCGGCTGTCCGGAAGTACCACTTAATGCAAAACTCCCGAACGCACCCATAGGTGAGAGACCAGCACTCTGTGGACCAGCAGACCAAGGTGACGATGGCCCATTACCGCCAGCGCCTCCTGTAACGTTCCGCCGTAGCATCGTCGAGAATGGAGGATTCAGTTCTACAGGATTTTCCCGCGCAGACCCGTCCTTATCGCCACCATCATGACTACCGGCTGTGAAAAAAGTATCTTTAGTGTCTGTCCTTCGTCTTAGTAGCGATAGTGGAGGGGTTTGCGCATTCGGTTCGTCTCTAAAAAATCTTCCTGTTCCTGTTGGGGAAGATAGCGGGTTGCTCGAGAATGGAATCGAATCACTAGTTTCTCGGCGACGGTTGCTGGGTCGGGACGTTGTAGGGGAGGAGAGACCGAACGCTCCAGATCCAGTCTGCCCTTGGCTTACAGAACTCCTCCGACCCAAGGTGCCGGAGCCCGGTGCATTTAAATCCTTAGTATTTTGAGCTAGTGGTTTTATGGGAGAGTTAACCGAGCCTGAGAAGAGCTGATCACCATCAGTCAGCGAAATCACAAAAAGGCCTCTCCCATTGCAGAACTTACATCCTTTTCCTCTGCTGTCATCGGATCCAAGCCTACTGGCTCGAGCTTTCCGGTATACTCCCAGCAGATGTCTGGTCCGTTCCCATTTGGGTTACTACCGTCTTCATCGGTCTTATTCCAAGTCCCGTTGCGGGCGTTTGCTGTGCTTCCAGGAGTCCAGTCCCCAACCATGAGGTTTGCGAGGTTCTTGTCCAGCTCACCATTCTCCTTCTGCGCTTTGAAAATGCAGAGAAGTTCATCCTTCGAGTATCGACTGTCACTTGTGCTGCCATTTCGGCCCGTATTGTTGTAAGCATGCGGTGGGACGTAGACGCCAGATGATGTCGCGGAACTGGATGTTTGATTGGGGTTTGTTTGTTGGTGATGTGACAACGTAGTAGAAAGTGACGGACGTCGGAATGTTGTAGCCCCGTTCAAGCCACGCCGAGACCTGAAGAGTGACACGTTAGAGCTCTTACACCCATCTACTGCAAAAGGGACATGGCAACATTGCTTCGCGAGTAGTAGGAAGTATGGTGGCTGGATAACAGCGCACCGTGCGAGCCAAGCAAGGATGGGATTTGAGCACGAGTCTGTCTCCCGGCTCGAATAAAGGCGACGCTCAACCTCAGCCCGCAAGTACGCCATACAGAGTGAAATGCGAAACCAAAAGGGATAAATTGTAAATGTTCGAATGTGCAGATTAGTATATAGTAATGTGAACACGAACCAGTCTCCGCTTGCGCTTCCTACATCGCCTCTGATTGAGCCCCTTCCAATAGAGCCAGTCTCTTCTTTATTATTCCCTGCTGCAGCCGATGCAAAGCTTGATGGAAATTGCGAAGGCATTACGAAAGTCGCTGGCTGGCTGTATACACTCGCAAATTAGAAGAAACCGTGTGGTGGACGAGGTGTGAAAAGGTTTCGTTGCTGCTGGTGAGGGCGATGTGCTCGACGACTGCGATAGAAAGTACTCGGCCTGAAAATCGATATACTGTAGTAATGTTGTAGCTGATATGCACGGTCTCTCGAGCGCAACGATTGAAGAGCGCGGTCGTAAGTTGTGTTCAGATTTGTAATTCGTGTGTTCGTGTCGAAGGCGTGACAAAGTCAGAGAGTTACTTCTCTACTCTTGGTACGAGACGGAGATCGAAGAAAGTTGAGGACGGTTTGTGCTGGTTCTCGTTCGTCCAGTTAGGAAAGGAAGTGTGCAAATTGCCTATTCGGGGCTATTTAGTGGCTATTGCGGATGCAGAAGGCGCGATTTGCCGGAGTGAGGGGGAAAGGCGGCAAGGATAATCACCAGGTGACGCAGGTACAGAAACCGCGTCACATCAAAGGCGGACTAGAAAGCACGCCAGAGAGCATAACACCGGAATCTCACACGCACAACCGTTGACACTGCATCGTACTTCTCCCTCAATTGCTCACCAGTCCCAGGTCAAGGGAAGCGAAAGAGAACGATCGGCCATTTTTACAATATTTGAACGACTCCTGTGGTTTTCCATCATTTTCCCCAATATCTTCGCCAATTTGCAATGCGAGCGTCGACAGATCTCTCTAGGCCGGCAGAGAGAGCCTCCATGCAGGGCCCGGGCGCATAAATCCATGAATTCTACTGCGGGTGGCTCAGTCACTAAGCTATACATTTCTGCACTCCTAACTTACAAGCATTAGTGCTTTTCCTTCGGGCGCGGCATACATTACCCACAGATGTACTCCGTATGGCCGTACTCGATTGCAAGCACAGTCAGGCCTAGCAATAACCATACCCTATCCACCACACCGACCTGGACTAATTATGTCTTAGTGCAGGCGAATTTATTCGTCCAGTTTTGTCCAAATGCGCTTTAGGCCGTGGTCAGGCCTGGGCTAGTCATGAACTACGAACAGATCATTACTCGAACCTCGTGTCAGAGTGAAAATTCTGTGGCCATGGAGGGCTTCCGTACGTGTATCGAAGTCCTATGTATGCGCTCATTGGACTGCTCTATCGGTACCTGTGAGCCTGAGCATGTATCTACCAAGGGATTTCTCAATGATTTATTAAGCTACTCGGCTTGTAGCATCAGCTCGTGCAAACACCCCGATTCGGCCAACCCTTGGTACCGGACCGGCTGCGTGCTTAGGTCTGTTTTTACGTATATCTGAAGAACTCGCGAAGTTTGCATCAATCAGTATGATTGATTTTGCTACAATTCCCTCTACCGTTCTGGGCATTGCAAGGTTTTCTGGCTTCGGCTGAAAGGTATTCTGAAGATGTTGCTACCAGACAACTTTTTCCAGTAGTCGCATATCGGTCTTCGTACGATTACATTCCAATCTTGCATGACTCCATATCTACTAAATTCAAAGACACCTCCTTGTCCTAATCTCACATGACTGGTAAAAAACTCCTCAACATGCTATGACGATATCAAACTGTCAAGACCTTACCGAGGTCATGCTGCTTAGTCGAAGGATTGTTTGTTGCAATCATGTGTGCTTATATTATTTTCTCCAACGACACGTTGGATGGTGTTTGTGGTTCTCAGACAACAGTGCAAACGCATTTCCCTCATAAGCGGAACCTGCATTTATCATGTGCATCAGTACCAAGTATCGATGGGCCCAAATCCAATCTGAGAGTAGCAGATTCTAGAGGGCCAGTCTATCACCGACTCAACAAAGGAAGCATTGATGAGAACGCTTTTCTTTCGTTCGGAGAGCCCTAGCGCAGCCATCATATTGCCTTTCATTCTTGTCGGTGTTGAAATTCCATTCAGCATTGCCGTCCTCATTTTACTATGCAAATACGGACGTTACGGCGGACAGAGCCGTGTTCGAGCAAGGCGAGAGCATGCCGGTTTTACCCCTCCAGGGCTTGGGATGAACCACACGCACACCAGGAGTGGGCAAGATAGCCGTAATGATAGCTGGCCTCAGCCTCATAGGATTATGGGTGATGTGTCCTACTGTCCTCCTCCTGGCGGTAGGGTTCCGTCTGGCTACTGTCGGCCGCCCTCCTCAGTATATGGGTCCAGCCGCTACAGCGGGATTTGTGGTGGGGTCGATGGCGCCCTCACGTCCCGACTCTAAGGAGGCTGACGTGTTTCTTTAGGTCTTGATAGACACCTGTGTGTCGACGATGGCGGCGGTCTGCATCCTGCCAATTGGCGCACCTGGGCACACCACAACAATCCGGGCCTAGAGAATGCCGCAGGCCATCTGCCCGGAGATACTCAACGGGTGGATCTGAAATTAAAGATTGCGGAACCGGTCACCATCTTTACAATGGCATCGGTGCCATAGCAGTTATCCGTCGCAACACACTGAACTACCCCAGGCAAAGGCTGATTTCCACAGCACAGCGCTTGTATCCTCCCGGTGGCACTGGTTATCACCACCGGAGAAATTCAACAGCCTTGCACAACGATCATTCCTCGCCGTTGGCTGGATTGCATCACAACCACGAGTCAGTTAGAGAGCGCAGCAGCAATCCTACATTGGATCGTGATGTTGCGAGCGACCCAGGAATCCTCGGACCACGACCTAGTACATAGCACCGAAGAAGAGTGCATCATTAGGCCGCTGGAAGATTCCAAGATTGGGCAAGGAATCCTTATAGCTCCGAATAGGTTTTCAAATCTACAGTTGTTTTCTCACCTGCTCCTGTTCCTATCTAACGTTGATCCCGCCGCTCCTTACCCTCGAGGTTGTACATACATGCGCACCTGTCGACCGTTATTTCTCTGTTCTGACTAGCAGAAGCGCTCTACTTGCCCCTATGGGATCGGTCTGGACATGTTGGCAAGACCTCTATCCTTGATTCTCTCTTGTAAAGATAATGATTCAGGTGGGATATACACTGCCTCCTGATTATCTTAAGCTCAACTAGATCAGATAAAACATATTGAGAGCCGCTAAGGGCGACTGTCCTCGCTTCCAACGAGGCAGTCAATTTCCGTTCGGGGCGTATGAAGTACCCAGCTTGATTGATTAGCTACAGGAAGAACCTGAATCCTGAGTCAAAGGAACTGCGAACATGCAACTGAGAATTTTTGGCCGTGAACTAGAGTTGGGGTTCTCTTGGTCAACTTATGTCATGACCACCCACCAAAGATGTGGTCGCAATGACTGGCACGCTGCATTGGCGTCATCACACTCATCCTACCGTGGTGTGGCCGGGCCAGGTAGTGTGCATAATCGGGCCACATGAAAACCCTATCTCCCCAGAGACGAATACCCTCACCCTAACCCGTCCTTTAAAAAGCCACAAACGGTGTTTTGACCAGATGGTGCGTGTAGTGCGTCTGCATAGTTAGGTTACAACTACCATTTTGAGTTGGTGGCACATGCTACCGTAGTGCGTATGGTGTACAACATTGTTCTGTGTGCATATGCACTTCACTTTATCATGGTTCTGGCCACGGCCATGGTTACGGCCACAGAGAGTGGACGTGCCCCTTAGGTCGTGCACGAACTCGCAGACACGAAAAAGAGTGTTTTATCGGCCTGCTCCGTCGAGCCCGGTTGATGTCGATCCGTCCTTCGTTTTTTTCTTGCCTCCTACCCAACTCTTATGTACGGGAGTATTCCGTATGTATGTGTAGTTGTCATGCGCGAGCTGAAAACCACCTGAAGTTCGCAGCCCTTCTTCGCAATTGCCTAATCCGGCCCTCGCGAACTTACCATTGCGAACCGCCACAAAAGAAAAGTGAAAGAAACCCAACAACCAAAACACGCGAGCAGATCGGAGTTAAATCCTCCGTCGCTCGTGCATCGCAGCGCAGCGGGCTAGTGAGGAACAGCCCTACCTTCATTAGGTAAAGTAGACCGAACGGGGAGGTGATTGCGATATGTACTGAGGTACATGGACTGGCCTTGCAGGGCTGCCGCTTCGGCATGTGCATGTGTGGCATAGGGGTGGTGAAACGATCGCTGGTGGCCCGGCCGGCTGGCGCTATTTATGGATACGGGGGCTCGTAAGTTCGGTACATCGAGAACGGTTTGTTTGGTTTTTGGGTGTGCGCGGGGGCGGACGGGACGAGTAGTATCGATTTTTTTTTGTTGATTTTGCCTTGGTCTGAATATTTTTTTCTCTTCAGTTCGCCTGCATCAAAATGCCCATGGCTTTTCGACTTCTCTCTGTGTTTATTTTTTTTAATGCAATGCAAGCACGCGACGCTGTAGAATTAATGGTTTTGTTCTTTTTAACATATTCCTATTGATTATAGTAAACCATTCCCGAAGTGCGCTATCAGTGACATTCGTGTACATATTGAAACCGTTAGTGGCCACATACTAAAACATGTAGGCATGAGGCACTCTCGTGAGTGTTTAAGGCGTATGTCTTGAATGCATATACGCACGGGAGTCCTCCACCGCCGTAAGAATTAGATAGATTAAAGGTAGTGTGCTTGTGGTATACAGTTCGTCGCGGACGTTCGCCAGATAGTATAACAGAGATACAAACGCTCGTTGAATAACTGGGATGAATTAAGGAGGCAAACTCCAAACCCACCGGGGTGCGACTCCAGGTTTACTTGAGTCGGGGCGTAAACTGGAAGAGGAAACTCGTTAAAGGGAGAAAAGGTCTTGTACTTTTAGGCGCCGTAATAGTATAAAAACAAACAAGCTATTGCTTTTTTTAAAGCCCGGTGGTTTGTCCGCAAGGAAAAACAATATCGCCAAAGCTCAGCCAACAGCGGCTGTAAAGAAATCCGAGCACAGCCTCAGTATACGCCATAGGCAGCGGTGTTGGAGGGCACAAACGGTCCAGACTGCGGCACTACCTGAAAAGCTGGCGGGGGTGGTGCCTGGGAGAACTGCTGCCATTCATACTCCGAAGGAAGAGCCTGCATCCCGCCCATGGCTGGCCCAAACATGGGCGACATCTGCCAGGCTGTCTGGTAATCGACTATCTGGGGCGGTGATGGGACTGGCGGCGAAAACGGAACGGTTCGAGGAGTGAGGCATTGGACAGGAGAACCGAAATTCGAAGCTCTTGGAGTAGTAACAGATTGCCGGCATTGTTGGCATTCACATTGTGTTGCGGAGATATGAAGTTGTTGTGGCATAATAGTGACAGGTCCTGGGCGTTCTACTTTGGCCAGTATCCGCTGAGGAGATGAATGAGAACGACGCGGTGGAGGTGTAAGCTTTCTCTTCTTCGCCCTTGATGGTTGCGTGGGTGGGCGTGAAATTAGTCGGGGTCGTATAGGACGTGGGAGAGTGCTCAATGGTGGGGGTGCGGATTTCTGTGACAGGGGCTCGTCCTCCATGTGGAGACCCGAGAAGAAGTGGAATGGAATTGCTTCCACCACCTCATCCGTTAAAGTCTCAGTTATATCGTGACTCAACAACCGCTTGTGTACTCGTAGTTCTTCAGCCGTTTCGAAGCCAGTGGTAGCGAACTCGCACCCTTCACGAAGACAAAAGTGTCTCTGATTCAGAGATGCCGGACTAAGAGACGCTTTGCTTCTTGGGCGGGGAGACATGTCCTCATAGCCTTCGAGGAATGATTGCTGAGAGAGAATAGATGGGTTGAACGGCGAGGTGTAGTCCTCTTCACAGTTGTTCAAGAAGGAATGCCGTGATAGAACTTGAGCGGGAACTTCGCCAAAGGACAGAACGCTTCCCTCTGGAACTGAATTGCATCTTCGGCGTATATTGTATTCCTGCGGGTCTACGGGTAATGGCGTTGGAACAGATCCGAATTTTAGAGGTGTGCGAGGTCGCGAAAATTCGTCTGTAGTCGACATGCTAGGTGCCTGCCCCATTAGAAAGTTTGTGGAGGAGGTATTATTTGGATATGGTTGACAAATGCAAGGGCAAGAAATCGCTATCAGGAAGAACGGTTGGTGCTGACGATTGACGCTGTGGCAAGAATATTGATTGTAGAATACAAGACGAGAAAAACAAACGCAGACCGTGATGTGGAACGAATTATTGAAGGAGTGTTATTGTAATCGTCCTAGGAGACGACTAAGTTGGAGAGCCGTGTAGTGGGGAGAGATGAAGCAATCAATATATACATCGCAGGGAATTGTTGGTATAGCCATGCATCTATGCACTAGTTGAGAATATTTTGGCACACTGTCTGTGCGGAAAGACAAGACACACGGAGCTGTCGCAATGTGTGCGTGGGGATCGGGCGAAAGATGTCATCACAGGCACGCGGTGGATGCAGCCTAGAATAAGGTTGTAGGGAGGGCGTAGGAGGGTATATGGATGTGGAGGAGATGTGCAGAGGCGCTACTGCCCATACAATACAGATTCCTTTGCTCTTACGAACTCTGAACCGTCCCTAACGGATCTCTCCAAGTAGATACTCAGGAGAGGTCAGGGAGAGACTTCGGCTCCATGCAAGCCACAAAACACGACCGCGATTCTTGCTCTGGCGGTGATGAGCGCAAATTGCACAATGTATGTATAGCATTTCGTACATACACGGTCAACTCCGTCGCACGAGGCCGTCCCTCAATCTGCATTGCTTTGGACCGTGTTTCGGAGTGGTCTGGCGCTGGTGCCGGAGGTGTCCAATTCGCACTCGCTAGTTCGTCCGTTTGGGGCGTGGTGCGCACACAGACCAGTTCCCAAGCACGCGCGAGTCAACCAAATACAGGCACGCCCGTTCCAACTCAATTGATGCCGTCAAATCGGGTCGGGACGGCCGTTAGTCACGGCATGCCAGAGAGGGGGCTTTCCCCGGAAGATGCTTTTCATGGAGCATTCTAGGGCTTCGTCGCCAGGAAGCCCGCATGCAGTATGCAGCATGCAGGGCGTCTCCGAGCATCATGAGACGCAGCACATTCTAGCAGCAGAGTTGGTATCGCTCCGTCCCAACGTGAACCAAAAAACTTTGGCCGTATCGCAGCGCCCCATTTTTAGGTTCTAGACGTTTGATTCGACGTTCGACAGAACTAGATATACCCGAAGCAGTTAGCAAGCAGTTATGAGGGAAAGGGATAGTCGGGGACTCCGACTAGCCAACCGGAAACCCACCGTTTCGTGATAAATTCTCCGACCGTGGAGATGAAACGCACGTCCACAAGAACTCCCTCTATTTTATGGACTTCTAAATCGGTCTTCCCGAACATTCTGTACCTCCTGTGAACCCTGTGCGGTGCAGGAACTCTCGTCATCCAGGACTCGCATCAGGTCCTCGAGATATATCTATCCTTAGCCAATCGACGTGCCTAATCTCACTCCTCAGTCTAAGTTGATCGCCCTCCTAATCTTTGCAAATCAACAAGGGAATCACCAGCTTCCCACGTGTGCTCCATAGACGAATGGTGAGGTCCAGGTACTGGATTGCATGCTATTCCAATGAATTGGCTTGTGTTGATCTTTTCCGCCATTCGTTGTCAATCTAGTGGTTATGGGTGGCTCGCTTAGTAACGTGAAATCGACAAATGTCGCCTTCTCCGAAGAAAAAAGAGCCTTCTGCAAACAACAATACCGAAGCAACAATAGGCGACAAATTGCGCAACTGATCCGGTGATGGATCTCACTAGTGTAGAGTCAATAGATCAATATCTCCTTTCTGACATTTGGACCAGAGGACAGCCAAGGAAACTCCAGGAGGCATCTCCTGACATGCTAGCCACCTGTTTACAGGACGGAAAATTTGAAGATGTCTTGAAGTCAGAAGCAGCGCGACATCTGCTGGGCCTAGAACTTGGCCAGGAAAAATTCAATACGGAATTAGGACATTCAAATGACTGGGCGCAATTTTTAGCATTTCGAGTCCGTGACTGCGTCAAAGGAGAGCCCCTAGTAATCGGTGCAACGCAACCCTTGGAGGCTCAAGTTTCAACTATCTTGGTAGGCGTCGCTGCTCTACATGCATTTCTACAGTCCAACGTTACTGGGCCACCTCTACTATTTTCCGTTTCAGAAGTCATATTTCCACCGCATGCCAATATTTCAGGGACACGTCGGAATTGTTTAACTTCATTGGCAGTGGATGGCGTGGCAGCTTCCCAACTAACGCCCGCTGTGGAACTCTTCTGCCTTGCAAAGGCCATTTTCAATAGTCCAGACTTCGCCAACGAGTCCTTGGGGATCAGATGGTGGAGATTGCGGGTCAATTTCTTGCACCAAAGAATGCTCTCCGAGTCTACATCTACGTTGCAAGCTAACATCTATTCCGATCTAACAGTTCTGGATTCTGAAATCCTCACGAAGAATAAGGAACATTATTCAAAAGATGAGAGAGTACGACTTTTACTGGAGATGGCAGCTATTAACACGTATTATGGATTTGATGCTAAAGCCCGGTTGAACCTGGAACAGGCAGCGAAGGAGACTCGGTTCGAGTTTGCAATAACTGGCCGGCTCGGAAAGAGAACTAAGTTCCAGGAGAAAGACGTCAGCCAGCTTGTTGTATTGGCTCGTAGTACTACGTCGGACAAAGAGAACCTATCGATTTCCGATGACCAGCTGGGCCAAAAGGAGGCTCAGAACATCAAGCCTCCTCCAATATCCGGTACAAAGCCAAAAATTCTTGACCTGGATGATGATACACTTCTTGAGTCCATATCATTTGCTCCATCAAAGCAGTCAGCGTTGCCAACAGTACAAGAAGATTTGTCCTTGCCAGCTACCCTAACTGAACTTGATCCTTCTAACCAGCCGCCATTGGATCCACTTGACTCCATTGTCTTGTTACATCTTGCTTCTTCAATCACCAACACTTCGCCGACTCACGGATTAACCCGCGAGGAAACTCTACCTTACGCTACTAGAGTTCTTGACGGTGGTAGTACGAATTGGCAGGTTTACACCCAAGCACTCCTTGTCAGAAGTCGGATTGAGGGATATCGTTCGCGGACTATGGAGAGAGGACTTCTACAGCTCCAAGCTCTGGTCGATCAAGTCATTGCTGAGACTGCCTCGGAATCGCCGGATACTGAAACAGGACA
This sequence comes from Nothomitra cinnamomea, assembly GCA_022345685.2. Classification (NCBI taxonomy): domain Eukaryota; kingdom Fungi; phylum Ascomycota; class Geoglossomycetes; genus Nothomitra; species Nothomitra cinnamomea. The sequence continues at coordinate 119,520 of JAJDMX020000008.1, read as the reverse complement.
TGCAACAGCAACTTTTCTACCGAGAGCGACTGAATCCGAAGCCACGCCAGTGACGGAACGCCTAAGGTATATACACCAATTATGCTCGCCAACACGATGGGAGCTCGAGGTCGAACTAGCCGCACGGTGGGTCAGTCTTGGTGGACTACGGACAGCCTTGGAGATCTACGAGAGACTGCAGATGTGGGCTGAAGTAGCACTCTGTTGGGCTGGGGTCGACCGAGAGGATAATGCCAAAAAGCTGATCAGGAAACAGCTCTTTATATCCTCCAAAGGGCAGGATGCTGGCGACAAGGATGAGAGCGAGAGCTGGGAAGGAGGAGAAAGGGACCCTCCCCCAGCCGATGCCCCTCGACTTTGGTGTATCCTTGGCGATATCGACCATGATCCTAAACTCTATGAGCGTGCCTGGGATGTATCTAAAGGTCGATATGCTAGAGCCCAGCGCTCACTAGGACGGCACTACTTCTCAGCCAAGGAATATTCGAAAGCGGAAGACGCGTATGTTAAGTCACTTAAGATCAATGGGCTGAATCACGGAAGCTGGTTTGCCCTTGGTTGTGCAAGACTCGAACTTGAGCACTGGGATGATGCCATTGAAGCTTTTGCTAGGACTGTACAATTGGATGATCAAGACGCAGAAGGCTGGAGTAATTTGGCCACCGCTCTCTTGAGAAAAGAAGCCAAATTACCTGCTCAAGATGAATGGCGCGGACCTAAGGAGCGCGAGAATGATGACGTGGACAACGAGATATCTTTGCCTCCACCACGGTTTGACCCATATCAAAGCCGGAAGGACGCACTTAATGCGTTTAAGCGGGCTGCAGGTATCAAGTATGATAACTGGCGAATCTGGGAGAACCTTCTCACTGTCGCGGCATCCTTGCGTCCTCCAGCATACTTAGACGTCGTCATCGCATTCAAGCGTATCATTGAACTTCGGGGCCCTTCTGTCGGCGAGAAATGCGTAGATGCCGATACCCTCGAACTGCTCATGCGCCACATTATCACAGCGGACTTGGAAAGTGATCACCCACAGGGCTACGACGCGTCGCGGCTTGGTCTCCCGAAGATGGTTGTGGAACTAGTTGAAAGGGATATCGTCCCACTGATTACGTCGTCTCGCCGACTGTGGCAGATTGTCGCAAAGCTCGCCCTATGGCGGAAGAAACCCACATCTGCACTAGAAGCGAATGAGAAGGCATGGCGGGCCGTCATTTCGCAGCCTGGCTGGGAGTACGGCACTCAAGGCGAGCCTCAGTGGAATGAAGTCGTCGATGCTACAATTGACCTAGTAGATGCTTACGAAAGCCTTGGGACGATGGAGAGAACAGAGGGGCTGGGTGCAGGGGCAGGTCGATTGGTTGCAAAGGACTGGAAGTTTAAGGCGAGGAGTGCAGTTAGAGGGATCATGGGACGAGGCAAAGATAGCTGGCAGGACACGAAGGGGTGGGAGAGGCTTGTCGAATCTCTGGAGGCACTCAAGGGGAGTAATTAGGGCTAGCCCTAGTACTAATGTCTCAGGGCAGACGGACGTTTCACATGAAATAAAAGTATTGGGCGGTTGATGAACTACCCAGGACTGCCGCTATCACCTTACGACTGTCGCCATGTACGGATACGTATGGCCCTAAGCATTATCTAATGCAATGATTCAAAGGGATGAGTGGAGTCGCAACATCAAGTACTCCGTAGAGACGGAAGAAATGTCCCAACACAGTGTTCTTGAACTCTATATTTGTGCGTGTGCGAAGCAAGGGAAAAAATAGAAAATCTATGCATATGCAAACGTCAGTTCATCTACGCAGTAATATTGTCTTCGTTTCCATCCTCGTCACCGGTTCGCGGAGGCGAAATGGCGACGGCGGGAAACTCCTAAAGCCACGCCGCTCCCACAGCCTTGTTTGGGCGAGGGCGTTCGGTGGTGTACGCGTCACGTGCAGGGAACCTGTCCTGTTCTCCCGCGCGGGGCATCTGTGTGGTCGGATGGGGGAAAATTAGGCCGATGGACAGAAGCGAATGATCCAGTAGCCTGACCAACCCTAACCCTGCCGGAGACCGACCTGTGTGACACTCGTAATTGAGTTTCTCATGATAGCTTAAGCTACCTGAACCGCAAAACACTCTCAGCATACGAACGAGTATAAGTATGGAGCCAGTTCCTTGAAGACGACGTTCCTTTATTCCGCAGACACCAATGCAGAGCGGCACAGATCATCGATCACATCAATCACAAGAACACGCTAGAAAGCACTTCAGACACAGTCCTCAACGCTGATATCGCGACACGATCCTCGAATCACAACTATCAAACCTTCCCATCACATCAAAATGTCCGCCTGGAAAGTTGAGACCGTCGCCTTTTTCGGCGCAACTGGAGGATGTGCCTTAACTACTCTCACCATGGCACTCGAGAAAGGCTATACCTGCACGGCTTGTACGGATCCCTTCCCATGCCTACTATACCCAATAAAGTGACTCCTAACATCTGCCTAAATAGTGGCGCGTACCCCCTCCAAACTAACTGCCCTTCTCCTCGCTCGGGGCGCCTCCGCGGTCACCCTAGGGCAAAACCTCACAATAGTCGAAGGCAACGTCCATGACGAGTCCGCCGTCCGCCAGACCCTGACGGTCCCCTCAGCAGACAAATTCTCAGTCCAACCCAAAGTCGTCGACATGATCGTCTCCGGCCTTGGTGGGAAACCAAAATTCATGCCCAACCCCTTCCGCCCTAGCCTCGACGACCCCCATATCTGCGAGGATGCTACGAAAGTCATTATCTCTGCCCTTCGCTCTTTGGTGACAGAGACGAGTGCACCACCAATCATGGCTGTGATCAGCACCACTGGGATGAGTGAGAAGCGGGATATCCCGCTCCCGATGGTCCCGCTGTATCACTGGATGCTACCCGTCCCGCATGCCGATAAGGCGAAGATGGAAGCAGTAGTGCTCGATCCGAAGAACGTGGAGGATAAGATACTCAGATATGGCGCAGTAGTCAAAGCCAGCCTGTTGACTGACGGGAAACGGCTCGGGACAGACAAAGTTCGATCCGGTGTAGAGGGGAAGGGGGTGGGGTCACCAATTGGGTACACCATCAGCCGGCAGGATGTTGGGGGTTGGATATTTGAGAAACTGGTCGAGGAAGCGAGAATGAATGCCGAGGAGTTTGGCGGACAAAAGATCGTTATCACTTATTAGTGTAGTGTCGCCTTGTGGCTTGATTTGTTTGGCTCTATAGTGTTTGAGGAGGTTGTCTGTCGATCTTTCGATCTGGTTTGGTTGACATAGCGGGTTTATCAGTCTTAATGCGGTCTATTTCTTGCTTTTTGGGGTTTCATGGCCATTTTCTCTTCGGCGTGCGTTTTGATAATACCCCCTCTCGTGGGTTCTCCAATGGATTTGTAGAAGCTTAGGCTGGGAATACTGTGTTGGCGTTTTTGTTGTTCTTTTATATTAAATTTCGAGGCGAACATGCATATGACTTGCATACACCTGCGCCATTGGAGCGCTTCCATATCTACAGAAGCCAAGATAGTGCACACACCATCGTATCGCTTCCATGACTGACCCACTCTCCTGTCTACATTGCATGCTGTCGCTTCCATGCGGTTATCATGCCCATACGTTTATGGATCTCGATACCACGCTGATGAAAATTACTATATCTTACCTGATATTCTTATAATCACATGAGAAGGTTTGTCTGTCTCGAATATAGTGGTTAGGACAGCGCACCGACTACGTGATGGCTAGCTTCGTTAATTTACAGGGCGGCGTGGATGCAACTATCCTGTCCTCTAGTCCCCGACATTTTGCTATCGAAAGATAAACTGTGGTTTTTCGCGGAAATAAATAAAAAAAATTTTAACTTAATTTAATTTTCGGCTGGCGGGCGAGTGCGCATTTTTGTTTTGGGAAATCAATTACTCCCTCCAGCCTCACTTTTATTTATTGGCCATTGGCTTCCGATTTAGATCCCAGCCGCATGCTCTTTTCTGACCTCTTACACCATACTTGGGAGGATTGCACTGCATGCTGCACAGTTCTAATCGTTATATCTAATCAACACCGCCTTTTCGGTTGGCAGATCAGTGATCTTCCATTTTCCCCCACCGCCACTATCGAGTTGTAATACCTGGTCCCCTGTCATTCGCTGCTGATGAGTTTCGACGGCGTAAAACATGGGGAACCCTTCACTCGGCCGGCTTAATGCGATGTCGAATTTATAAAGGGTTTGACTCGTCACGGTCCACCAGCCAGTCAGTTACCTGGTGGATGGGTCAGTCTCTTGATCAGATATTTTCCGGATTTCTGGGCAAGGCAATTGAAGATCTGTTCAAGCCATGGGTTCCGCTGGCCGGCAGTGGGCTGTCCGTTCCACATAAGTAAATTCTTGTCGAAGGCGGATCAAGAAGCAGTAGGAGCACTGGGTATTTTGGGATGGGGCGTTTGCAGGCACGCAGACACCGAACGCCCTTGGGAAAAAGAAAAGAGGCCATTTGCCCTTGCTTCTCGCTAGGCCTTTGCATCTCGCAGCGGTGTTCGCGGTACAAGTCAATGAAGTACGCACACATGGCAGTCGGACGTGCACATCGCCTGCAGATCCCCAACAAACACACGAACCCGCCGAACCTTCTCTCGCCCCCGACATTCTCCGACGCGACAATACCCGACCCAGCACTCACCAGCACTACACAATACAACACTCTTCGTGCAGCGTTGTGGGTTGCTTCCACCGTCTCACCCACTGACCACGCTGCTCGCAAAGTGGACAATCCAACAGCAGAGCGCCCCTCCCGTTGCCCGGCGAGGTGCGCCGTGAGAGACAGGCGCTAGTATAGGCGTCTGTACGTTGACGAAATGGTATAGTAAGTTCCGCTACTGCGGCGCGCGTGCGCAGGTCGAGCGACGAGCCGGCCAAGTGCGGCGAAAAAGAGACGCCTGCAGTCCGTCGGGTGCAGTATGCAAGTACGCAGGTATGGTGCGGCCACGAAACGCTGTTACGATTGCCAACGCATCAATACATGCTCGACAGGGCCGTTGGAAGGCAGTGTCGCGAGGAAGGGAACCCGCTCGCTGCAACGCCCTCTGTGACGGGGCTCTTTTCTCATATTTATGCCTGGTGTACATGGAACAAGGAAGGAAGGGTAGTCTCTTGTTGATTTTCGCTTTTGGTACGGCCGCAGCTCGAATACATATTATTTTTTCTGTTGAAGAGGTTTTGAATGCGAAACCCCAGCGTCTGCTGTTACACATCCTAAGAACACTTCTCGGGGTAGTCTGTGAGAAGTGGTCGATGAGCGAGAACTTGCCCTCCACTTGCTTGGAATGAACTGAACTTCTTAGTGTGAGCGAAAACGCATTCGAGGCTTGAACGGCGCCGGTGGAGACCATGGCTAACAACAACCCGCCAGCTGTTCATCGTGTTGGCTGCAGTCGACTGTGGGCTTCAGTAAGATTTAAAAGCTGGTAGTAATATCAATGTCCCTTGTCCGGACCTAGATCATCCTCATCATTTTATCACCATCGCCGAACATGAGCTCGACGATGATGGCCGCCGTTACGACTTCGACATGGAACTGGCCACGCGATTCCCCACCAACTGCAGACAGCAGCAGCCGCAGCGCAACCCCGCGCGCGACAATGGCTCCCCCGTCCACTGTTCCACGTACCCCCCACCCAATGTCTTCACCCTCTCCTGTGGCCTCCGAGTACGGCGGCGGAGGATATGCGCAGAGATCACGAGAGCTCCCAAGTCCGGAAGTGCTGGAGAATATGCTTTTGACCCCCAAAATCATTGAGGAGCTGAAGCTGTGTTTCCCTGGGGTGCTCTCGCGGCAGCATTGGGATCGGCCAACGGCTCAGATGTGCTACATCTGGGCTCTGAAGAATCCGCGAACGGCCTTGGCTCTATACATGACCGGCAACATATCCGCGTGGCCTGTAGCCGCCATCTTCTCGCCACTAACAGATGATCAACTGCCCCACGACGAAGGGTCGATCTCTAGCGTGATCCCTGACTCCCAGCCGTTCCTGGAGATGCAGTATCACGTTATGGTGCGTAACATGGAAGCCGGGGACCACGTGGAATTCCGTGACTACGAAATCCTGCCGTTCCAGCAGGTCGATACCATATCTAGGTCAAAGTCGGGAAACCAGGTAGTCGATAGAGTTAGATATCACGGCGACGGCAGACTTTACGCAAGAAAGACCATTGTATGTGCGCGGCCAGCCCATAAGGCCGTGATGCTGAATGAGATTCGGGCATTCAAGAAGTTACAGCACAATAACATAACCAAAATCGCCTGTTCGTACGCTCAAGGAGGTACTGTCGGCTTGGTAATGTATCCACTAGCAACTTGCGACCTTGAAGAATACCTGAAGCTCCCGTTCGAAAACGTGCGACCGGATCTGATGAAGAGTTGGTTCGTTGAGCTTGTGGACGGTTTGGAATATATACACTCCATGGACTTGAGACATAGGAACATTAAGCCAAGCAAAGTCTTGATCGAGGGAGACCGTATTCTATACGCTGGGTTCAACATCTCAAAGGATCTGAGTGGCCTCGACCGCACGGTATCCCCAGTCACCCACATGGATGAGTCGAGTTTCATGTACGCGGCGCCAGAGGTCGTCAATCGCAATAAACGGTTTCGATCCGCCGATGTCTTCGCTCTAGGCTGCATTTTCTTGGAGATGATGACGGTTATGAAACGTCACACGGTGGAGGAATTCCGAGAATATCGTACCACAGAAGGCAACGCTTCCTTCCATTCAAACCTTTACAAGGTCAGAGCTTGGGCAGAAGGCCTCGAGAAAGTCCCTCGAGATGCGAGACGAGACGATATTTCGGTGGATTCGATGGCATTGTCCCTGATCACGCCGATGGTGGAGGCTGAGCATTCGAAGCGGCCCAAGTCGAGAGCGCTTGCGTCCTCGTTTGCTAAGTGGAATACATGGCGTTCGGCGAATGCGAATGGGCATGGTGATCTGGGTCCAATCTTTTCAGACCGTTGGGGGGATCTTCGAATGCTTGACAGTTTCTACAGTCAACACTAAATCCGCAACCCCCCTTTTTTCTGTTCTCGTCTCCTTCGGGTCCTTGTGGTGGGGTTTGCTCAACAAAGGTTTATGGGTTGTTTTGTGCTTTCCGCCCTTTGTCTTCACCCCCATGCCCCCAACCTCCCCTGTATTCTTTGCATAGCGTCTGGAGCAGTCCTAGACCTGTTATCCACCTTCCCCACGTAATAGATTGCAGCACCTTATACAAATGAAGAAACAATGCCGCAACCGCAAGTTACATAATGTTCCAAGAGTCTTACCGTGCAGTCCATGTTATAGCCCCAAGATGCCCTGCTGAACGATTGCCTTGAAAGTGGATCTTTCAGGCGAGGATATGGCCTGACGTGGGCCATTGAAGATATCCCTCTCTCCAACATTGTTTGCTTTGCCTATGGGAGTGCTGGTGTCAATTCCGGAAGGCCCCGAGGACTAATGCCCAGCTTCCTACCGGACCCGCTTGAGGTCTAGAACGAGAAGGCAGTGGGGAGGCTGGGTCTGTTCCTAATGCCAGATCGACGCCACCTGCTTTGCGTAGTTAGCCCTAGAGGTCGTGTTCGTTTGCGAGGATCTACGCGAAACATGGTGAAAATGTTTCCTGGGAACTAGTCCTGCAGAGCACGTCACGTTGATCTTACTACATGTGCGCCGATCCTGGGAAACAGGGATGGGGGGTTGGGAGGGATTTAGGAACAGAGAGATCTGGATGAGGAACCTCTATATTGGGAAGAACTACGAAGTGTATGGTATCGGCCTATACGAACAGGTCCCGGGTCGAAGAGCCGGGGAACCGACTCCACAATTCCAAGTTTAGTTTTCGTGAACTCTCATGCAGTCTCACGTTCCTCCACAAGGCGTCCCCAGGTCAAGCCGAATGTGGAAGGTCAGAGGCGTGCCACGCGAGAACGCGGGAATGGGAGATTTGAAGCTGGAAGGCGAGGACGGAGAGAGCGTGGAAGCAGCGTGGAAGCAGCCTGATGCGGCTGCGAACCCTTCCATGCATGCAGCTGCGTCCTTCGAGAAGGACTTGGCAGGAGATCGCTCGTGAGTGTGGATGGGGGAAGCCAGTCAGACGGAGCCAGTCAGAACGAGTTAGATGAGCGTGCATTGGAAAAGGCCCGACTGATCGGCCAATGACCACCCTCAACCGCTCTCGGATGATACCGAATTGGGAGACCCGGGGTTTTGCCGTGACGAGAGACGCAGTGTGACGTCGGCTAGCACATCGCGAGCGAGGAAGAACGGTACCGGCTGCCTCCGGGTCTTCGCGGCGCCTCGTGGTGCATCGCGTCGCCTTCCAGAACTTTTCAATGGAAGGTCTTGGTCGCTGTGGATGGTGACTTGTTGTGATCTCGGGCGATGTCGCGGTTTCGACGGTTCAAGCCGTTGCTCGCGCGAGGATAAGTCGGAAGCACGAGCGTCGCTGTGGGGAATGCAGCTGGCCAATTCCATACGCGGCCCTTGCCCCAAACTGGCACTGAACTAAGATCGGAGATTCGGCAACCCCTGGTCTGCAGTGAGATTGGGGCCAGGGAACATGCATCAAAACGGCTCTCACGGCTTGTCTCTTCCCACCGCCTCTAGCCCCATAGGGTAACTTCTGGGGCAGTCAAGTGCCGACTCGCAGCCGCGATGACGACGTGATTGGCTCGTCGGTTCCCCGCATTGCTGTTGAGGTTTGTGGGCGGCGTCGACCAAAGCTTAGACGACGCCCGAGGCGAGACGGCCTTTGCTTGTGGATGCTTGACATCTTTAGGATTCCTGGGCTTTCTGGGCAGGCCTGGGCGTAGCTCATCGCTGCCGCCCCGAGTTATCCCTGGACCGTGCAATCTAGTGTATTCACGCACCTCTCAATCCCGAACGCCTGGGGAGGATCATGGGCTCCGAGTCTACCCTGGCTGGCTGCAAAGATGTCGCACGACAAAGGCAGGATGCGCAGTGGCACAGGGACGGTCAATCTGGAACGGGCCGTGATATAAATGGGGTCTGTCTCCCCTCATATCGTGACCCGCTCACCATCGACCATCGACCATCGGACTCGTTGGAGAAGCCCTTTCCAGCACGAGCAGCACGAGCAGCACGAGACCAGTCCCTCCCTTCTCCGCTCTCGAGAGCCGCTGACTGCAACATCTGGTCGAGACTCACATAAGCACAGGTGAGGACGATCCCTTCCTGATTGAGCTGCTTAGCGACGTCACGGTAGTCGCTTCTCATCACACCCCAATGTTACCTTGCTCTAATAATTCAGCTCTGTCCCTCCGTCTGGCCGTCTCTCAACCAATATAAATACATATGCATATATTATATTCCGTTTCCCACCTATATATTGCTCTTCGTTTCACCGTTCCCTTTTGCACTGTGCTCACTGTGCTCACATTTGTACTATAGACAGCATTCCTATCAAAATGGAAGAAAAACGAACGAGTTCGGATAATGAGGCCCACCACGAAGAGCACCCGCACCCCGGCCGATTCGCCTTCGAAGGCATCAGCGCCGCTCAATATGTGAAAACTCGGGTTTCGACGCTGATCCCGCCCATGCATAAGGCCGAAAATCCATTTAGGCTTCTGGCAATGCTTTCTACCAAACAATGGATGTTCTTCCTTGTACGTGTGCTTCCCAGATGGGATCCCCCCGCCCCCGCTTTCCACACAATTCCTAATACTCAGTTCCTTAGGTTGCCTTTTTGGCTTGGGCCTGGGACGCCTTTGACTTCTTCACTGTCTCGTTGACCGTAACTCAATTGTCAAAGACTTTCAATAAGTCCATCACGGACATTACCTGGGGTATTACCCTCGTGCTTATGTTCCGTTCCGTCGGGTCAACCATATTCGGTATCGCAGCAGATAGATATGGGCGGAAATGGCCGTTCGTCGTGAACAATATCCTATTCATTGTTCTGGAGCTAGGCACTGGTTTCGTCACCAACTACAAGCAATTCTTGGCCATCCGCGCCCTCTTTGGCATCGCCATGGGCGGTCTATACGGTAATGCCGCAGCCACAGCTCTCGAAGATTGCCCCCACGAGGCCAGAGGTATAGTTTCTGGTATGCTGCAGCAAGGTTACGCCTTTGGATATCTCCTCGCCACGGCATTTGCCAGGGGCTTGGTTGACACAACTTCGCACGGCTGGAGGCCACTCTACTGGTTTGGGGCTTGCCCTCCTGTCTTGATCATCATTTTCCGTTTGTGTCTCCCAGAAACAGATGCGTTCAAAGAAAGGAAGAGAATCCGAGAGGCGAGCCACGGCGTTACCAAGACCTTCCTTGTAGAAGGGAAGGTAGCGTTGAAGCGATACTGGCTCTTGTTGATCTACATGGTCTTCTTGATGGCTGGTTTCAACTTCATGGTACGTTAAGTGGTATTTCCCTGATGCTTTGCCCGTTCTAACTAGGCCACAGTCTCATGGCTCCCAAGATCTATACCCTGCGATGCTTTCGAACCAGTATAAATTCGATCCCAACAGAGTTACGGTCACCATGGTTGTTGCTAACCTCGGCGCTATGACTGGGGGGACAGTGGTCGGCTACAGCTCACAAATCTTCGGTCGCCGGTTCACTATCATCTTCATCTGCGTTATTGGCGGAGCTTTGCTTTACCCGTACACCTACACCTCGACGAACGCGGTCATTGCTGCCGCCTTCTTCGAACAGTTCTGTGTCCAAGGCGCCTGGGGTGTTGTCCCCATTCACTTGATGGAATTGGCCCCAGGCTCCATCCGGACTTTCGTTGTCGGTACCTCGTACCAACTCGGTAACCTTGCGTCGTCGGCTTCGTCAACCATCGAGGCCAAGCTTAGCGAGAAGTTCCCCCTGCCACCGACGCCCAAGGGAGTCAAGCGTTACCAGTACGGAAAGGTCATCTGCATTTTCTTGGGTTGTGTTTATGCCTATGTGATTCTCATGACATTTGTCGGACCGGAGTACAAGGGTCGCAGCATGACGGCTCGCGACGACGACGACATGGCGGCGGCGATCGGCCATGATCCCGCCCTGGATTTGAGAGATTCTAGCGACGAAGAGGACAAACGTAATGCGGGGGCTCACACTGCTGTCTAAAGGCTTTGCGTCCGAGTCTGATTTCCGGGGGTGTTCTCACCCGTTTCCGCAGTTCAAGGGATTCTTGATGAAGTTTTCATGAGAGTGTAATGAATGCATTGGGCCTGGAGGTAAGCGGGGGAGTGGCAAATGGATATTGTCCTTGGTTTCTTGAGACACGGTGCAGGAGTGCGCCAGAAACGCTCTCTAGGTAGAAATACAGAGAAAAGCACCGTGGAGTACATACGTTTACGTTACAATTCGCCCATCTTTGCTGAATGTTGGACCACGTGACAAGCGCAAACTGTGATGGCGGTGGCATTTTTCGGTGTAGCGAAAGAAAAAGTAATTCCAATATTTCGATTGGCGTGGGGAAAAGACCGGCTTCAGCCTAAAAGCAGCCTGTCTTCTCCTAGCTCCTTCCCCACATCGCCAAACTAGAATCATATTTTTCCAAAGTGACGAAATATGTAAAACGAGAGCTCTGTCCCCCGAAAAACGAAAACATGGAGTCATTTTTTGACTTATACTTTGTTGCACGAAGGCATCTACCCTTGAGGATTGAAATTGGGAGTTTAAGAGCTACAACATGTCTTCCGGGATTCTTCGAGTGGGCGGCACGGATGTCGTCGACGGGAATGGCAAGCCTGTTATCCTTCGAGGCGCTGGGCTTGGTGGGTGGATGGAGTGAGTTCTCTCTTCGGCCCAACATTCCATGGAAGCCTGGGAACGTTAGATTCTGACGACACTGTACCATTTGCAGCATGGAAAACTTCATCACCGGTTACCCAGGCCACGAGTGCCAGCACCGCGCCGCGATGCACAAGGTCCTAGGTAAGGAACGCGCGGACTTCTTCTTCGACAAGTTCCTCGAGTATTTCTTCCAGGAGGCGGACGCCAAGTTCTTTGCCGGTCTGGGCTTGAATTGCATTCGAATCCCTTTTAACTACAGGCAATTCGAGGACGATATGAACCCAAGGGTGCTGAAGGAGGGGGGGTTTAAGCATTTGGATAGGGTTGTGGAATTGGTGAGTTTCATAGTCTCACCTCCCCCTTTTTTTTTCCGTTTGGAGACCCAACTAATATCGTGTGTGTAGTGTGCTAGAGAGAAAATCTACACTATCCTCGACATGCATGCCGTCCCCGGCGGCCAAAATCCAGACTGGCACTCCGACAACGTTACCAATCATGCCGCCTTCTGGGACCACAAGGATTTCCAAGACCGGGCCGTTTGGCTGTGGGAGCAGATCGCGACGCACTACGCCGGGAACGCCTGGATCGCGGGGTACAACCCGTTGAACGAGCCCGCCGACTCGCAGCACGTGCGTCTGCCAGCCTTCTACGAGCGTGTGGAGAAAGTGATCCGGAAAGTGGATCCGGAACATATCATATGGCTGGATGGGAATACGTTTGCGATGGAGTGGAAGGGGTTTGACAAAATACTGCCGAACTGCGTGTATGCGTTGCACGATTATTCCGTTTGTCACTCCCTAGTCGTTAAGAGAAGACCCTTTCTAACAAAGCTAACCGCAGGTAATGGGCTTCCCGACCGGCGATCGATTCGAGGGAACTCCCGAGCAGCTCTCCCGCCTGGAAAAGCAATTCCTCCGCAAAGCAGAATTCATGCACTTACGCAAAACCCCCATCTGGAACGGGGAATTCGGCCCCGTTTACGCCTCTCCCGAACTCGACGGCGTCGAAGAAGCCGGGTCTGTCAACCGGGACCGCTATAACCTCCTGGGCGCGCAGCTGAGGATCTACGACCAGCACCGCATCCATTGGAGTATCTGGCTGTACAAGGATATCGGTGTGCAGGGTATGATGCACACGTCCCCGAACAGTCCATGGAATAAATCGATTGCAGATTTCCGGGCGCTGAAACGCCGGTTGCAGGCTGATGCGTGGGGAAAGTATCCTAGTGAGGAGGTGGAGCGGGTGATCAAGCCGGTGGTTGCGTGGATTGATAAGAATGTGCCTGCGGCGAAGGAGACGTATCCGACGAGTTGGCCGACGGAGAGGCATATAGCGAGGCTGGTGAACCAGGTGTTCGTAGCGCAGGCGTTGGAGGAGGAGTTTGCGCGGATCTTTGAAGGGATGGGAGAGGCGGAGTTGGAGGAGTTGACGAAGAGTTTCGCTTTCGAGAATTGCGTGCAGAGGGAAGGGTTGAATAATATCTTGACTAGCCACGCTGCTGCATCGGCGGGCAGGGATTGATAATATAGGATAGGACAGACGGTACATGGCGTCCATGTCGAATAATATATACGTCGCCTCTTTGGCCATGGCAAAGGCAAAACTGGGCTCCAACTCGTCTTTCATATCCTTTTCTGGCAGTAGGCTTTAAGAGACCCTCACACACTTTTCAAGACCATTGCAGAGAGCTGTAGGTCATTGACTATTCTCGCCTACTTTTCCCTCGTCGACTCTTCCCAAGTTCTGTCAAATTTTGTCAAATTTTGTTAAATTTTGCCCACTCTGGATTAAGTGACTAGAATGCTTCTACTCTAGTGTGCACGCAGCATCCTATACCCCAATGACTGCACTCCCATTAGCAGATACTAGAGCTTCAACTTTGCCGCGTTCTGCACCCTTTCACAAACCTCCTTTAACACCTTTGCCCCGCACTCAAAGTCCTTTCTCTCTAGATAAACCTGCCCGGACAATCTCGCCCACCACTTCCCCTCGTAGAACATCACCGCAATGAAAGTATTATACTCCTCCGCAATCACTCGCGAAAGGAACTGTGAGACGTGCGGCACATCGTCCTTCGTCACTTTCCCTGTCCCTGTCCCCACCTCGAGCGGCAACCGCACGTTCGAGAAGCAGCACTTGGTCAAAGTGTGCTCGTCATTGTCCATGACCTCGGTCCCTAGTGCCTTTGCGGTGAGTTCTCCGGCCTCCCGTGCTAACTCAGTGCAATAATCTAGGATGCGTTCTTCGCCACCGCAGACTTCCTCTCTGAACTTCAGTGCAGCTGGGATGCAAAGAAAGGGGGCGTTGTCGACGGTGCCGACGAATTCGAACTGCACGACAAATTCTGATTTGGGTATGAGGGACTTGGGTATCGGAGACTGAGGTAGCGGGTTGACGATGACCTCTTTGCCTGGGGCGGGGAGAGGTATAAATCCATGAGAGGTGGGGAGGGAGGAGCGGATGAGGTGTTGGTTGCGCTTGGGGACATGGAAGACGCAACAGCCACGGGGGACAAAGAGCCATCTGTTTGTTAGTTAGGTCCCCTAGCTGAATGCTGTACGCTTGCAAGAGAGGCCATACTTGTGGCAATTGCTCACAAAGAAATCTGCATCCAACTTCCCCAAGTCAAGGGATAGGTGCCCAACACCGTGTGCTCCATCAATGAGACTCAATACTCCCTCCTCCCGGGCCACTTCTGTGAGACGCTCAAAGGGCATACGAACGCCGGGCATGCTGACCACGGTGTCAAATAGTGCAATTTTCACCTTACCCTTATGCTGGCGCAACGTATCCCTGAACCGTTCCACAAGTTCGTCATCGCTAATAGGATAGAATGCCATGATCTTGACTGATTCCACGGGGGTTGTCTCTGTGAGGTATTCAATGGTCTTCTCACAGGCTCCATAGATAGTGGCAAAGTAGACAATCTTGTCACCAGGTTCATATCGTAGATTCCTCAGCACAGTATTGACACCGGTCGTTGCATTGGGCAGGAAGACAATTTCGTCCTCGGGGGCGTTAAGAACAGTTGCGAGAGCAGTCCGAGACTCGTCTAGAAAAGAAGGGTACTTGTATCGGATGAAGTAATCCGGGCGAGCTTCGGCTGCGTCTTGAAATGTTCGCATTTCTTTGCGGACTACAGCGGGAAATGCACCGAAAGAACCATGATTGAGATTCACATAGCCCTTGTCGAAGAGAAAGTGCTTCTTGCACATCTCAGATCCAAAAGGAGTCAATGGACTATCGTTGCTGCTCTCGGAGTTGGCCATAGTCATATGCTCCTGGAGGTACGACACGATCAAACAACAACTGATAAGTATTGATCTCCACGGAAAGGTTGTATATATGCAGCCCTTGAGTCATAGATACGGGATATGTATGCCGGACGGAGATTTGACTTGGAGATATGTATCGTCCGCAGGTTAAATATATGCAGGCAGGCTCCATCCTATATCATTATTGCTGTATTGGGTGGCGAGTGGGTGCAATTGACCAATGACGTGACGTTATCGGTTTGGTTTCGTAATCGGTTTGCATCGGTTTAGTTTCCTGTGCTGCGTCAGAACCCGGAGGCGGACACTCAATGTACGCATACAACATACATCGTACTCGTCGTTGTGAACCATGTCATCGAAAGGGCGTGGTCGCTTATCTATTATGCGGTGGCGGAAGTGTTCAGACGCAAAGCGAAAATAAGTCACTGGATTTTTGGCTTTTCGTCTAAACACTCGCCACACCATACGAGGTGATAAAGTCCCACAAACACAACCCGTCATATCACCGCCTCTATACTTTCAATGTGCATTGCATTTCATCTCACATACTAAGTATAGCACGCCATAGTTACATACAAAGGATGGCAGGCGGCTGCCACCAAGTCCTAGAAGATGATAGAAGAATATGCAAGGCACAATTGCCGGCGCTAGGCCTGCCGATGTCCACCGCTGTCTATGAGCCAACTTCCATATGCCGAATACGCCTGAGGGACGGAATCCTGACGGCCCCGAAGAAAAGCTCTAACGCCTCTGAAATACCTGAGCAGGTCGCCATGGCTGGATCCACCACGTCTAATACCAGGATGGGTGATATTTGAATTGAATACTGTACAACAGCAGAATCGCAACGAAGGAGTATCATATTGTCTTCTCAACCATCCTCATCTTGGTTCTCCTGCGATAGTGCTCTCTAAATTGATACCGGCCCATGGTGCCGTACCCGACGACAGCAATAAAGATACCGACCCAGGCTGATGTGATGATGAGCCCTAATGGGAATATGCCCAGTGTAGTCCCGGGAAGAACAAAAGCCGCCTTCGCTGCAGCAGCAGATGCTGCGGCGGCGGCAGCGGCGGATAACGGCGTTCCTTGATCCGCAAAGACTCCATTTACGAATGACGCTTCTTTGGATGAGAGCGTAGCGCTGACTGCTTTACCCTGAGGGTCTACACCGTTCAACACAATATTTGGAATCAGAAGGCCTTCAAGTGCGGTCCTGTATTAACAAAAATTAGCGAGTTATCTCTCTCTATATGAAGGAACTGACGTACGAATTCAGGTTCGGGCTCATAAGGTTCCGGTTGATTTGTCCAACGAACATGAAAGCTTGAAGCATGTTCGGGGTCGCTGCATTCTGTCTCTTCCGCGATATCTCAGAAACCCTCTTAACATAACCAGAACCGACTTCGTCTCTTTTATTTTTGGTGGTGGAGGAGATAGTAGCGGCAATGTACGACAAGTCGACATTGACGTCTTTAATCTGGATTCCAATCCAATCGCTAGTTGGGTTAGAAATGCGGTAGAGGCGCAAATCGGCTTGAAAAACGCCAGTCGAGTTGTCGAAGAATGGAAGATTGTAGCACACTGCCATGCCAGAGGGATTCGAAGCCGTTCCGTTGAGGGGAGCCAAAGCCTTCATGCATGCGTCCGCTGTGGATAGATCCCAAGCAGTGGCATTGATCTTGGAAGCATCCCCAGAATTTGGTGTGCTTGTGATCGCTGGTCTCGACGAGGTCGGCGAAGGAGCCTGTCGTCGGTCAAGGTCTCTCATGACAGAGGCTAGATCTCGTCGAAGTTGATCATGGACTCCACTGTCCCTCCGGTGAGATGCAAGTAGCTCCACTGCTCCACTAACGACGTCGGGAAAGGCGTGGCATGAGACCTCAAGTGTCTGTCCGGCAACCAGCACGACGGCTGTGAGTGCTGTCTGCCAATGCATGTCTATGACAGTAGTTGAGGTCAACGGGCGGGTTCTCGATGACTTGAAAGAAAGATTCGTGGATGTCGCAGTATGTGTAACTCGGTATTAGAAGGTTGTATTGAAATGAAATGGCTCCGACCTGCGGGCACCGAAATGGAGAGCCGTTCCTTCTCCTTCTCCTTCCTCAGCTGTAATGAGCGATACCTGTCCAGGCTGCCGTGAGGTAAAGAAAAAAGAAGAGGGAAGGAAAGAATGAGGAGTCTGTCTCTTGAGAAGAGAAACGGGGCGAAGCAAACGGTAATTAGGAAAGTGATACCGCACTAAAGACTACCGAAGAAAGAAGGGCAGTGGATTAGAATAGAAAGGATAGAGAAGATGGAGAAGGTAAGAAGGACGTGCAGAGGCGACATCGTCTACTGCGCTAAGTGGCCGTGGCAGGGCAGGATACTCGAGACGAATCCGCAGGAAACTTGCGTGTCATTTCTTCGTGCTACGAATTAGAGGACGCATGAATGGTGTCAACTGCCTGGGCATCAGGCCACAATCAGCATGGGCAAACGGAATATGCGACGCTACGAGTATCCCGGGGGGGGATGCGCGGACTGTTTGGAGGCAGCACCGGGGCAGCTAGGCCGTATCGGTCTATCGCAACGAAGCTGAGATGGCGGTTGGAGAGGTCTGCGACACATGTGAGGTGGGAGTGAAGCAAGGGGGCTCAACCTAGCCGAGCTCCGAACGACCAATCATTCCCTCCGCCCGTTGGGCAATTCTTCAAGCCTCTCCCTTCGTGGCGTTAGACTGTTACACGAATAGAAGCAGCACTCGACGCAGGTGCGGTTCGCTATAGAAACGCCTGGAGAATCTTCTGGTCATTCGTCGTTAGCGTTTATAGGGTGAGTTAGCAATCTCAGTTCGCGCCGCGAGACGAGGCGAGGCATCGCTCATCGCGACCGACGGTCGAACGGCAGGCAGGATCTGATTCGCATTGAAAATCGGATTGTGACGGAGGAGTCGACTGTCGCAGCTCTGTGGCAAGCTGGAAACCCTCACCAATATACAGTAGCCCCACACGACCAATACCAATTTCTCGACGGTGGTGCAAGAAATTCCGGTTGGACAGGAAAAATAAATAAATAATTGTAAATATAGGGGGATTTCATTCTTATTCGATATAGAGATTGTATAGGGAGATTGCAAGCCGTGCGCCCGTCTAGCCAGTAGTGGGCCGTTTGCGAGACCGCATTCGTCTCAGAGTCTCCGAGCTGGTGTTTTAGGTTTTTCGCGGAGCATTGGCGTCGCTGCCCTTTCAGAATCTCCGAATGCAACAACGATCGGCCGTGCGCCAAATTACTTTCTCCAGGAAAGAGTTGACGAGGGAAGGGTTTCTCAACCGCACGTACTTTGTTACGTAGACATGCTCCAACAATACCCCAAGGCAAATGCAGCGGGAGGCGTGACGTCAGGCCTTCAGCCCTGGGATACTGCTGCCGAGATGTACGCGTCAGGATGCTTCTCCATGGTGTAGGCGAATACTATGCGAAGGAGGATCTCATTTTCCGGATTCAAAACAACATTTGAATTATAGTGTACGTAGATCATTAGCTCGGGAGGACTAAGAGTATTCTAGGCTTATCCCAGAAAACTTCTCAGTTGTATTTGTACAAGTACTTGGGGGGTAGAAGAAAGTCTCTGCCCAGCAACGCGCAAGCGAGTGTATGGTTGCTGGGTAGAGACCAGCCTCTACTCCGTACACCCTAAGTACTTTGGGGGTAAGGGTAAGTCTCTGCTCCTTGGCGCCACCAAACCTTCGGTGCGGATCTCAACGAATGGTGTGGGTCCCAGCTAGAATTCCTCAGTTACTTTTAAATATGAATTTGAGAAGTGTGACTTAGTGGGGTGTTGCTCCAACAGAGGGGGCAGAGACTTATTTTCGCCTGCCAAAATACCCCTGCAACGTCCGTGCTTACCCGCAAAAAAATGGGGGGGGGGACAGAGACTTTCGTTTACCCCCTAAGTACAGATTTAAGGGTGACATGCAATGGCATTCTGGCTCGGAAACACGATACGGCTTCGAGCATTAGAGCTATCCGGCCAAGTACGGAGTGCAAATACGCCGTCGTTCTGAAAAGTACTGTGGACGGAGAACTCCTTCCTGACTTGGCCGGATAGCTCTACTACTTCCACCTTATTCACTTACTTCACGGTGCCTAGTCTTTCAGGGCGGCTTAAACATACATCTATAAAGCCAGGGGAACATGATCCGCTGCACTGGTAACTGCCCAGAAGAGACTTAAGAGCGCGGCTACTTATCTGGATGTGTTGGCGCGAAACATTTTGATACAACACCAAATACACTTGCACGATGCAAACAGGATTACCTCGTAGACAGCATCGATTTGCGCATTCAGACAACGACGCTGGTGCAAGATGAGCCCGCCCAGAATCCCCGAAAGAGGGTTGCACGTGACTGTCGACGAGCGTGTCGCGCTCGTGTGGATTCCGCGTTATCTCTCTAACCTGTTTAAGAAGTCCGTTTATGCCAAGCAATCCAAACAACGCCAAGCCAGATGTTCCCGTCAGCGAAATACGCAGTAGTCCACCGATGTCGCTCTATAGACCGCTCTTGATACCGATGGCTATTTTGCCGGTTGGTCGACACAGCTGTCCATTTCAGAGCAGATAGCTTCCGTAGTGCCCTCTCAGGGCCCGTCGGCTTCTCTGCCCTGAGTTGATCTCCTTATACGCGATCTCAACCGGACAAGATCTACTCTTGCGAACTTGTGTTAAGTGGCCAATCCATTCGCGATTTCTCTGGTCGTCTCGCTTCCTTTAGTTCGCAAGGCATCACCATCGACGCGAACAGCTTCAGAGCTCTCCGACCTATCGAAGGCCTTCGAAACAATGCTTACAATTGAGGTAGGCAGGGACGATAGGCGTCAATTGCAGGATATTGCAGATTCTTTAGCTAGGTCGAAGAAGGTTGTGGTGGTGACTGGTGCCGGAATTAGCACGAACAGTGGAATACCTGTAAGGTTACTTACCCTTTGGCCTAGTCATTTTATTAACATCGTGTCTAGGATTTCCGATCTGAAAATGGCCTTTATGCTCTGATCCAGGCCCAATATGATGTAGCAGCTCAATCCAAATGTAGCCTACACACACTAGGCTCAATAAGATCGGGTACTCCCATTTCGATCGAGTCGGAACAAAGCACGCCGGAATCCTCGCAACGATCGCCAAGGCCCTCGTCGAGCAAGCGCTCGAGTCTGCCATCGAATATGAAAGGAAGGGATCTGTTTGACTCTCTTATATGGACTAGTCCACTAAGTGCTTCTATCTTTTACACTTTCATAGCTTCGCTACGGAAGAAAATAAGAGACGAAATAAACGATACTACTCCAACACACAAGTTCATCCGTGCCTTGCGGGATGGTGGCAGACTGGTGAGATGCTACACTCAGAATATCGATGGGTTAGAAGCACGGGATGGTCTTTGCCTGGATTTGAAAAGAGGAAAAGGGAACCGTTCTCGATTCACTAAGAATGTGGTCAGCAAGCCGAGACCTGATGGCCCGACACTACCAGGCAGTGAAGCTGACGGTGGGTGTGAGGTTGTCCAGTTGCATGGAGATTTGGAAGTCTTGCGCTGTAGTCTCTGCAATGAACTATGCAGTTGGGAAGAGGAGGACCGCGAGAGCATTTTGCTGAGTGGGAAGGTGCCTGGATGCAACTTCTGCGCTTTGAAGGATGAGAACCGGCGTTCTAATGGAAAGCGAGGAACGGCTGTAGGTGGACTGCGTCCAAATATTGTCTTGTACGGCGAGGAACATCCTTCAGCGGGCCTTCTGGGACCAATAACCACTCACGACTTGGCTCTGGGGCCAGATGTCCTGATTATCCTGGGCACTTCCTTGAGGGTGCATGGGTTGAAGGTTATGGTGAAGGAATTTGCCAAAGCGGTCCATGCTCGGAAAGATGGGAAAGGGAAAGTCATCCTTGTGAATCGGACAAAGCCAGCGGAGAGTGTTTGGTCCAATGTCATCGATTACTGGGTGGCTATGGACTGCGATGAGTGGGTAACAGATCTGCGAAAAAGGAGAGGGGATATATGGGAAAGACAAGGGGCGATAAAACTTCCGGTTGTGAAGGAGACCAAGTCCAAGCCCGAGAAATCGAAATCAGAAAAGAAGGTCACGAAGAAGGCCAGCGAGAGCGAGAACAAGGAGAACACTGCGATGAAAACCAAAAGAATTGTTGCAAAAACGGTGATGGGAACCAAAAAACAACCAGCAAAGAAGACTATGATTCCGAAGTCAAAACTAAGGGCAGCCAAAGCCAAGGTACAGAAAGAGAAACCAGCACGACAGCCGTTAGCTCCTCAGCAACTACCCACACCTCCAGTTACTCCGTCT
This sequence comes from Nothomitra cinnamomea, assembly GCA_022345685.2. Lineage (NCBI taxonomy): Eukaryota > Fungi > Ascomycota > Geoglossomycetes > Nothomitra > Nothomitra cinnamomea. The sequence goes on along the minus strand of JAJDMX020000008.1, from coordinate 98,120 downwards.
AAGCGTGCAAGCCAGTCCTCTTACGATGAAGATTCACTCCTAGCCAGTCCTTCGAAACGCAGAAAAGGTATCATTCAGGTTTGGGTTGATAAGGAAGCAAAAACGGACCTGGGCGGCGTTCCTTCGGACTCTATTGCTGTCGAATTAGCGATCACAGCAGAAGACCCTGAAGTAACTAGAAAACAGAGCTCCAGGAGGCCTGCACCCTCTAAGACACGAGTGAAAGCCCAGGCGGTCACGTAACGACTTTAAATTCATACGTATGACGATGTCGTCTGTATGCTTTCATATTAACTTCCGTTGCTGAGATTCTTTCACGCTCATGGGCCAAGTTCGACGCAGACGAAAGGTTATGATACCCCTTGTATACAGACTCAGTCTGGTTACGTGTCGTGTGGCTGCCGTCAAGGGTTAGATGGCACTGCTGAAGCCGCTCGCGCAAGTTTATTTGCATTTCACTCGGCGGAGTTTCGGGTGACGGAGTCTCCGGTAGGACTTTCTGTTAATGACAAGAACTCGACTATTAAAAAGTTGTACATACTACATACATATTCACTTGTTATACACATCCTCTGCCTAGAACGTATCATCTAATCCAAGCATGTCACTCATTGTCTGCGTGCGTGCATTCTCGATGACATGTGTGGCGCGCACAAGACTCGGCCGACCGAACTGAACATGACGAGGCTCTGAGGCTGCGCACGTCTTGCGACGTCTTCTGGACAGCAGTGTTTGGCCTTTCATCGCACTTTCAGCCAAGGCGGAACAGCCCTATCGGCTGGCGTCGCTCACCGCTACTACTTAAGGCTGTGCGAGTTCGCCACGACGGTTTAGTTAAGCCGCGCGCTGCAGAGCGCTTTGCATGAACAGCCACAGAAGCTAACGAGAGCCTTGTATTCATCGGTGAGATGATCTGCCAAGTCAATGAATAAATATCATCCATCGCCCCACCATGCACTACCCCTCATCCCGCTTACACCCTCTACTTCTCTTTGATTAAATCACTCAAAGCCTCAAGTTATTACCTGACATTATCTAGGTCAACGCACGAAAATATCGTTACGATTTTCACCACTTTCTTCAGACACCAAACAGCAAAAATGTCGAACCAAGAGTACTACAGCCATGATAGCAGCTACCCGCCCCAGCAAGGTGGAGGCTATCCTCAGCAAGCATCCTATGGAGCACCTCCTCATGATCCGTACGGATCTCCTCCGCAACACGGCTACGGGGGCAGCCCTTACCACCAACAGGTACGTTACTTCCTTTTTACTAATTCTCGACTCTCTTAGTTGTGGCAAGTTAAAACAATGTGGAACTTTCACATATTGTTCACTTATCACTCATACTCTTAGTCCATCCCCACTAACACGCTCTTATCCACAGGGACCTTATCCTCCTCCAGCAAACCCATACGCACAGCCACCTGCCCACTATGGCTCCCCACCTTCGGGCGCTGTTGCGTATCCACCGCCAGTAGGTACGGACCCGCACAATGCAAACCGTGAGGTCTATGGAGGCCAACAACAGCAATACTCAGGATATCCTCCCACCAGTCCAGGTGCGTACGCTGACCCTGCTTATCAAGGCGCGCCTGGACCGGACGGCGAGAGGGGACTAGGAGCCACGCTTGTTGGTGCTGCCGGTGTAAGTTTAACCTCTCATATGCGTAAAACAACGTCAATCTGACTTGTATTGAATAGGGCGGTTTTGTAGGCCATAAACTGGGCGGCGGCATGCTCGCCACTGTGGGCGGGATGGTCGCTGGCGCAGTAGCTGCAAATGCAGTTGAGCACCACGGCGAGAAGAAGAAAGAGAAGAAGCACAAGAAAGACAAACATTCCCATGGTGGGAGTTCGCATGCTAGCTCAGCAGCCTTAGGCGGTCTATATGCTGGTAGCCATGGTTCGCATGGGAAGAAGCATAAGAAGGAGAAACATCATGGTCATAAGAGAGGCCATGGTCATGGAAGGAGTAGCAGCAGCAGTTCTTCTGATTCTAGTGATTAGAGCTATAGAGCGGCCTTCTGGGCATTGAAGGGTGGCATGGATTTTCGATAACTTGATACAGGTAGGGGTGTTCTGCTATTCTTGGTTTTTAGTAGGGATTGTTTCTCATGTCGCTGAGCGACGGTGCGTCAGACCATACCTGAGGCTCATTCATACACAACTTCTTGTAGGATATGAGATAGAATTCAATTCATGGTCCTGCTGTATCGTCTCGAGACCCCCGCAGCATCCTTTGGTTGATTTAAGAACGATGACTTTGATAAACCATAACTCTATGGTGCGGTCTAGCACCAGGGCATGACTTTAGGTCAAGAAGTAGCCAGTGCTTATCCAAATTTCCTGCGTTGATAAAATTCCGAATGGGGGCTAGGGCCCATGTATCTAAAATTGTTCATTAAAGGCTTTTGAGAACAGACACGGTTCTCTCCAGGCCTTATCGGTTCGCCGGGACTAGGCACGCACGAGAGCGCAAATTTTTCTTAGTTTCACATTTTCACCACAAAGACGCCTTGTAACATGTACCAGGTACAACTTTTATGGCCCCACCCTGGGGTGATATAAGCACAGACGAGCTTTGCAGGAAGTCCAGTTTTTCTCCAGCTTCTCCCAAGTAGCTTTTAAAGTGGGATCCGGGGAGAACTGGAGAAGAGAAGGCGGCGATTTGGTGAACGTCCGAATCTTGAGTGCTGAAAATTTCTCGCTTTGTGTATCTGGGCGGATCAATTGATAGCTAAGATTTGCCTGCCAAGGGTGTGAAACAAATCCATCAGAATTCAACTGAAAGCAGATTTCCCCTCGTTCCTGCTCAACATAGGAATGTGCGTTTCATCATTCATTTCCCCGTGGCCAAACGGATCCCTTTCCTCATTCGCACGAGCCTCCATTTCTGGCCTTGGCTGGGGCTGGGAAAATCGAATCAAATGTTTCCTTTTTGACAAGCATGAAAAACGCCGCGGCACAGAGAACATTTCGAAATACATGTGCAAATAAAATAGTGTTTCCTGATTAAGAATCCTTCTATCCGTAATTCCCGACGGTGACGGCTATTTATCTAGTGGATCGTCATCGTGACGGTCAAGTATCATTTGTAGGGCCATTGTGCGAACTCTAACAAAACTGGACGAGAATGAACAGGGAAGGTGCGAGCGCGTCCTCGGAGCGACGTGCGGAGGATAAGGCGTCGTTGCTGCTGGTGCTGGTTAGTGGGGGTCTCGCAACGCAAAGGGCAATTGTTGTGTTCCAGAAAGGCATCGGATAAGCTGCAGAGCCTCGCATAATTGGTTCCACGCTGCGCTGTCAGCAAGTGGGCGCCTTGCTTAATTTCGGTGAGTGAAAGGGGAGGGCCGCTTTTGATGCGATGTGGCGAAAAATAGATCCGGGCTGACGAGATGCGCTGCTGTGTTGGACTGCACTCAGCCCACCGCCGGAATGTGATGGTAGCCAGGTACCAGTCACCAGTCACCAGTCACTATTCAGAGCAGACCGGCAAAGCGCCAGATTAGAAACACGCAGTTCACACTGCTCTTGGGCTGTTGAGTAGCAACGAGTATGTTATACTTCGTAGCACCAGTAGATTTCTGTGCCTTGTGAAGGCGTTCTCCGAATGTCCACTGGTATTGATAATCGTTTCCGGGCTTGTCCGTGTGAAATTTGCTTGGAAACACAAAAGTGAGATACTTTTTCTGCTGGCGCTACTAAGCGTGGCATCCCTACTTGAGTGGGACTGCGGTGTGCCATATCGGGCTAGTGCTATTAAAGCAGATCTCAGCCGAAGAAAAAAATTGTGCGCACACTTATAAAGCCCCTTTGCGCAGTCCTCGCCGCCTTCCCTTCCCTTCCCTCAACAACTCCACTCACTTCGGTTTTACGTCTCTGTTTCTCTTTTCTCAATAGAGTCCTTTGGGATTTCCCAGGACAAACCTTTCTAAGTCTTCTGCATCGTTTGCAATTTTAGACTCGAAAAAGGACCGGCGGCTTATAGACGGCGCTTGAAAGTTCTTGCGGGTTTTTCATCGATAGATTTCTCACCAGGCTTTCTGAGTAGATCTCAAGAACCAAAGTAATTACTTCCCGAACCATCACTACAACATCAAACATAATGCCTGCTCTCGACGTTATGGATTCTACCAACGGCGCTGCCTTTATCTCCGAAGACGCCAAATCTGTCAAGGTCCTTGACGAGCTACTGAGCAAGTTGACCGTCTCAAAGGCTCAGGATGAGACGAATGCCGCAGCTAAAAACTTGGCCTCGTTCATCAACGGATCCATCGAAGAGGCTGACGCTCCTACAAAGTGAGTTTTTGCGCTTTGTCTTTCACATAGAGTCGTCGGTTGTGCATGAGCACTCCGATCGGCAAGTTTTACAGCGGAATGCTAACTAACCCTTTTACTAGGACTCTCGGCGCTTTGAAGAAGCTTCTTGCCAACAAGAAAGATGCTGGTGCTCGCGAGCGCGGTCTCAACGGTATTCTCGCCATCGCTTCGCACAACCCCGTCGGGCTTTCGGTCGAGCCGTATCTGATCGTTCTTCTCCCGCTTGTGCTTGCTGCTGTTGGCGATAAGATCACTGCTGTCAAGAAGGCCGCCGAGGTTACCGCTATCGCCGTTGTTAAGGCTGTCAACGCTAACGCAGTCAAAGCCGTTTTACCGCCAATCGTCAAGTCAATTCTCACTGCTCAGAAATGGCAAGAGAAGATGACTGGGCTGAAGTGCATCGAGACTCTCGTCGGGACTGCTCAGGTACAGCTTGCCAACCGCGTACCGGATTTGATCCCAGTTGTTTCCGAGTCAATGTGGGATACCAAGCCTGAAGTTAAGAAGGCTGCCTACGGAACAATGGAGAAACTTTGCGGTCTTATTGTCAACAACGACATTGACCGGTTCATTCCGGAGCTCATCAAATGTATCGCCAAGCCAGAGAATGTCCCCGAGACCATTCACTTGCTCGGTGCTACCACTTTTGTCACAGATGTTAAAGAGCCAACTCTTGCCATCATGGTTCCTCTCCTTGAACGTGGTTTGGCTGAGCGCGAGACTGCCATCAAGCGTAAGGCCGCTGTCATCGTCGATAACATGTGCAAACTTGTCGATGACCCTCAGATCGTCGCCTCATTCCTTCCGAAGCTTGTGCCTGCTCTCCAACGCAATTACGACAACCTGGCTGATCCTGAGGCTCGCGAGAAAACCCGCCAGGGTCTCGACACTCTCATCCGTGTTGGTGAAGTCAAGGATGGCAAAATCCCCGAGGTTTCTCACGCAGGGGATATCTCCACTGTTCTTGCTGTTCTCAAGCAGGTTCTCCAAGCCGAACACAAGGATGTCATCACTAAATTTGAGCCAGCCTGCCAGTATATCTCGGCCATCGCTGGCCATCTTATCGACGAGAAAATGAGCGACCCTGCTGAATGGAGCGTGAATATTCTCTCCTATGTCGCTGCTCTCGTTGGCGAGAAGGATGCTCAAGGCATTGTGGACAGCCTCCGAAAGCGCGCTTCTCCTGGCGCTGCTGAGGAGGACGCGTCCGAGGACGACGATACGGAGGGTGAGGACCTCTGCGATTGCACTTTCAATCTAGCATACGGTGCAAAGATCTTGCTCAACCAGACACATCTTCGCTTGAAGCGTGGTCAACGATATGGCCTTTGCGGTCCTAATGGATCTGGCAAGTCTACTCTCATGCGTGCCATCAACAACGAGCAGGTTGAGGGCTTCCCCAAGAAGACTGAAGTCAAGACTGTCTTCGTCGAGCATGATCTTGATTCTGCTGACACCGAGCAAACTGTCATCGGCTGGACCCAGAAGAAGCTCGAAGCAGTTGGCGTTACAACTAGCAAAGCTGACATTGAGAAGCAACTCCTTGAATTCGGTTTTTTGCAGGAGCAATTGGAAGGTCCAATTGGCTCTCTGTCCGGCGGATGGAAGATGAAACTTGCTCTCGCTCGTGCCGTTTTCGAAGATCCCGATATTCTTCTGTTGGACGAGCCCACCAACCATTTGGATGTCAAGAATGTGGCTTGGCTTGAGCAGTATTTGATCAACTCTCCCTGCACTTCCATCATCGTGTCCCACGACAGCAAGTTCCTCGACAACGTCACTCAGAACATCGTCCATTACGAGCGCTTTAAGCTGAAGCAATACCGTGGTAACTTGGCTGAGTTTGTCAAGCGCGTCCCGTCCGCGAGATCGTATTACGAGCTTGGAGCTTCGGAGATGGAATTCAAATTTCCGGAGCCTGGTTTCCTTGAAGGTGTCAAGACCAAGGCCAAGGCCATTGTCCGTGTCAACAAGATGTCCTTCCAGTACCCAGGAACCCCGAAGCCTCAGATCTCCGATATCACATTCCAGTGCTCCCTTGGCTCTCGTATTGCTGTGATTGGACCCAACGGTGCTGGAAAGTCTACGCTCATCAATGTTCTCACTGGCGAGCTCATTCCAACTTCTGGAGACGTCTACATCCACGAGAACATCCGTATCGCTTACATCAAGCAACATGCCTTCGCACACATTGATCATCACTTGGAGAAGACACCTTCCGAGTACATCCAGTGGCGTTTCCAGACAGGCGAGGATCGCGAAACCATGGATCGTGCTAACAAGGTCATCACCGATGAAGATGAGAAGGCAATGGACAAGATCTTCCGTGTCAACGACTCTCAGCGTAGGGTGATGGGCATTCACTCGCGTAGAAAGTTCAAGAACTCCTACGAGTATGAGTGCTCGTTCTCCCTTGGAGAGAATGTAGGCCAGAAGAATGAGAAGTGGACTCCCATGATGACCGCCGATAACGCTTGGCTTCCTCGCTCTGAGCTTATTGCCTCGCATGCCAAGATGGTCGCTGAGGTTGATCAGAAAGAGGCTCTCGCTAGCGGCCAGTTCCGCCCCTTGGTCCGCAAGGAAATCGAGCAACACTGCGCCAACTTCGGTCTCGATGCCGAGCTTGTTTCTCACTCCCGCATGAAGGGTCTCTCCGGCGGTCAGCGTGTCAAGGTTGTCCTCGCTGCTTGCTCTTGGCAACGACCTCACTTGATTGTTCTTGACGAGCCTACCAACTACCTCGATCGTGACTCCCTCGGTGCCCTCTCCAAGGCTCTTAAGGCATTCGAGGGTGGTGTTGTGATTATCACTCATTCTGCCGAGTTTACCAAGGATCTGACTGAGGAGGTTTGGGCTGTCATGGATGGCAAGATGGTGCCGAGTGGTCATTCGTGGGTCCAAGGACAGGGTTCCGGACCACGTCTCGCAGACAAAGACGGTGAGGAGGAGCGATTTGACGCTATGGGTAACAAGATTGAGGGTGGTGGCAAGAAGAAGAAATTGACGTCGTCGGAGTTGCGTAAGAAGAAGAAGGAGCGGATGGCCAGACGCAAGCGTGGAGAGGAAGTCTTCTCTGACGAAGAATAATTTGCTGATGGCATCTGTTTCGCTCGAAGATGGACGCGTTGCATATCATTTGCTTGATAGGTGACATTTGGGGCCTTCCACCTACTTTCGCCTTTACTTGCTTCGGAGCATGCGTGCGAAATTTGCTACAACGCGGATGGCAGAAGGCTTAATGATGACGTTGAAATACCGGGGCTTTCCTACTGGTTTACTTCTAGATTTCTTTATGGATTCCCAATTGCGATTCTCTTTTCAGCGGCGTAGATCCGCGGATCATAGGTGTCTGCGAGTTTTTTGTTTAAATGCCAGTGCGGATCAAAATAGAACATAGATTGATAGAAATGAAAGGCTTGAATCGATCCATGCATCCTTCTGTCTCCTGCAACGTGAGAACGATGGGAATGAACAAACTTTCGTCACAAAAAACTGTTAACGTAAACGTAGGGAAAATGAATGGTAAAACATGCCGCTGGAGCCATACTCTTGTCATCGATCCGAGTAATAGACTGCTGAAGGAGCTTGAAGTCATAGCCGCAAGTTTCGTGACATACAAGGGCTTCGGGTCGAATTGGGTGTAGGAAGGAGCTGTTCAGGCTATGAGATAATGTCGCCTTTCGAGCTAGCGCATAGTGTGGATTGAGCTTGCATTTTCCTTCAAACATACTGCACACCCCTACCGTAGATACAATGAGAAGCCAATCCGCTTCAGATTGAAATTTGGCGCCTGCTACGAGAATGTCTCGTTTTATGGAGTACTCGCAACACATCGTGATAGAGCAAACTCCTAAATTTATCGTAACTTTTACCGATTCCTCCGAAAGCCCAAATACATAAATTAAGAACAAGAGCGAGAACGTAATGGAAAGCTACCTTGGTAGGGTATCTTTCGATGCGAAATGCTACGCTCCAGTCTTGTTGAACGCCAATACAAATGCTATGGCAAGACTCCATCCAAGAAAATGAAATGAAAACGAACAGTCCGGATCTAAAGGAGCAAGTATCAAAGTAAGGTCATCGAGAAACGGCAGGACTTGAATTTCGTGAGAAACCATAAGCGCCAGCAATATCCAGTTGGCCTAACATGCCATTGACTTGGTCTATCTCTCTACTGAGATCCTCGACATTTTGCGCCAGCGAGCTAACCTCATCAAAACGCCGTCTTTTGTTTGCGTCTGCAATCATCTCGCTGACGAGAAACTTTTGCTCTTCTAGCACCATCAATCGCTCTTTCAGTTCCTTCTCTTCTGATTCTACGGCGGACACAAGGCTACTGGTGCTAGCCTGACTTGCAGTATCATTGTTGTCATTGAACCGGATCGAGGCCAGTGCACTGCCGCTGCGGTTGTTGGCATTGGTGCCATATGGAGATGCATGTTTCAAAACTTTTGGGAGACTCTTGAGCGGGAGCATGTGGAAATGAAGAAAATTGCTTGCTTGCTGATGTATTGCTTTTTGTAATCTTTTCTGTGTTGGGGATGTGGTGGGATGGTTCAAGATGCGTTTAGCCGCAACGTCGTACTGGGAGAAAGAATCAATCAATCGTTTACGGACCTTTGAGGCCTCGGCCAGCTGAGCAGGGGTTGGTGGTTTGTCCGGGTCTCTGGGTCAAGGTTAGTATTGGTTAGTCTACAGCACGGGAGACTACGGACTGTAATGCAGCTAGCAGGCGCTGGAATTTCGGTAACATCAACCTGATCCCCTTTTCAAACTGTATTAATACCTCGTACGCTTTTAAATCTGGAGGCTTCTTGGTGAGTTCCATGGCGAAGTCCCTTTTGCTGAAGACGGTTCCTTTACAGTCTCTACATATTCGAACATCAAGGCTAATGTCATTGCGGGTCTTCTCTGACAGATTTTCAGTTACTAGTCACTTGTTAGCCTACCATACTGTCCATTCCTTCTAGCAGGCATACATACCCGCAGCTACATTTAAGCCTATTTCGCTAGAACAACCAGTCCGAAGGTCTCCGCAAACGACCCGTCCGCACAATCGGCAGTGGTGTCTTCGAAGGGAGTAGTTCGAGAACTCTTGTTTGCAAAATGGGCATTGTGAGACGCTGGCATCTTCCTCCCATGTCACTACGCTCTGCTCCAATTGCTTCCGCTGATTCTTTACGCTAGTTATTGACCATAATTTGCTGCTACTCCCAGAAACCTGTTCAGGGGGTGGTTTGGTAAGAAGCTGTGTGAGCTTGGTCAATCGCTTCTCCAGGCGTGTTACTTCGAGGTACGCTCTATCAACCGTCTTCCTTCGCATAGTAGTAAATTCGTCTGTGTGATTCCTTGAGAATCCTGGATCCGCTTGTTAACAAGCCCACGTCACATGAGCCACACTAGATGGATCTCACCATTGTGGTTATTATAGCCTTCTCTCGACTTATAGCAAGTCTCGCAGACCCTACACCAGAACCCTCGAACAGGCTCATGCTGCGCCGACCTCGACAATTTCATCTGATACATGGTATGGTCCTCACAAAATAGCTTCCCACACTTCCTGCAGTTGACGTTCCCATTCACGACACCCAGGGGCTTCCCACACATTGGCTCTGAGCAAGCGTCATGCCCCGATGATCTCTGCCAATGTGTCCTTGTTACGGCCTCATCCGGGTCAGGTCTGGAAACCTCCGGTGTCGCAGTCCCACTGGATGAAGGAGCAACTGGAGCAGGTGATTCATTAGGTTCGAAGACCTCTAGGCCCTTTAATTTTTGGTTCAGCACCGCTACAGGCTGAAAGCGTTTCGCCTTAGTCATTTGCTTCCGGAACCAGTTCTTAACATCATCTTGTTCGACCCCCTCTAGGTCCTTATGGTCATCATCGAGATGTCTATTCTATATGTTAAATCCTCTTCCCGTGTTAGAGAACCTCTAGACCAACCTATTAAGCTGTAGTAATGTCACCTACAGAGAGTAAGCACTCAAAGTCACAGTATCCGTACGAATTGATTTGTAATACCATATCTTCATTGCATATTGGGCAGACGAGTCTCGTAGCCGCAGCTACAGTGGCTGGCGAGTCCCCATTATCAAGCGACACCCTCGAGCTGATATCGGGGGGCTCCAGCGACACTTGGGAGTTCGAGACCTGGGATTGTAGCGACACCGAGCTATCTGACGGTGATAATAGGTTTAAGTTCTTCTGGGGTGCTGTTACCACAGGAGCAGTCAAAGAACGGCCGCTCCCGAGTACTCTACCGCCTCCCAGCTTTCCGGACGCCATCGTTGTGCAAACGGAGGATTCCCTCCTTTCCGCCGACTTTTCTTATATCGGGGCTCTTTCGCGGGGTGGCGGCCTGTTAGTGGCGCGGATGACTAAGCAGCATCTTATCGTGGACAAGTTCACCGTCCAGTTTTGCCCCACGAGATTGACCATTTGCCCTGTTGAAGATGCCGTATGAGTTTCCGGAAGTCCAGAGGGGTGGATCTCTGATGCTTGCATGGCAGGTCAGGGGTAAACGCATACTAGTCGTTGGCGGCGGAGACGTCAGTATACAGTTCTGTGGAGATCCACACTAGCTTGATATTTGGGTTCTGAATTGACCAAGGTCTTAGGTCGCTGCAGGTCGAATCCTCAATGTCCTCAACGCCGACGCAAATGTTACAGTTGTTTCGCCTAGAGATGGATTGAATACTGAAGTTGCCTACCGGATAGAGCAAAAGCTCGTTGACTATGTGGATCGCAAATTCGAGCCGTCTGATCTGGACGGAGTCGACATGGTTCTAACGGCGGTAGATGATCCCGTTGCATCATCTGAGATCTACAAGCTATGCAAGAAGAGACGGATACCCGCAAACATTGCTGATGTTCCTGCTGAGTGTGACTTCTATTTTGGCAGTGTACATCGTGACGGCCCGCTGCAAATCATGGTCAGCACGAATGGAAATGGGCCTAAGCTTGCTAGCATCGTGAGGAAGAAAATTGCGGCAAGTCTGCCAGATAACTTGGGAGTAGCCATCACGAAAGTGGGGACTTTGAGGAAGAAATTACGAAAGATTGCCCCTTCACCGGAGGAAGGACCGAAGAGAATGCAATGGTAAGCTGCGGCCACCGTCAGGCTATCCTTGGATCTGAGCTGACTAGGCAATCGAAAGGATGTCTAAGGTTTGCGAGCAATGGAGTCTTGAAGAACTCTGCAAGATGGAGGGGAAGGACATGGAAGTTTTGCTGGGTTTCTATGGCTCCAACAAAGTTCCACAACTCTCCGATATCCGCCCTGCTGAGCCAACTTACGAGTTTGATGGAAGCTTTGGCTGGTGGTAAACTCGTCTACGTGAAACGCCATTGGGCGTGTTCTATCGTTGTACTCTACTGAACGAAACGTCTCGACTGGTGGGAAGTTTTTAAAACTCGTCGGTCTGTATATAATTGGTGGTTGGAATAGATAATGGATATTGGTTGAAATGATTCGAGACTCAGTTCTACTTTGGTTTGACTTCGTATAAACTATCAGTGTATCTCGCCAAATCAGGCACCTCGTGCTTCTACAGCTTACAGTCATCCAGATATTATTTAGCACAAATACATTTGAAAATATGAACACCGAAAGGAATATCTATCTCGATGAAGTCAACTTCTCGATTCTAGCGCAACAGTCCCCACCATTTGCTAAATTGTATGTTGTTCTACTTTTATAACCATAGCCGTCAGACTCTGTTAACGTCCAGATGCAGCTTGAAGCCGAATGGACAGCTGGACTTCAACGACCCTGAGACTGTACAGTAAGAATTTCTCGAGACACGACCCTGCGAAATATTAACGCAAGGTAGGGAGCTTACACGAAGCTTACTCAAAAGAGATTTTAACCTTGACCTCGAGCTGCCACCTGACAGACTTTGTCCACCAGTATCCAACTTCCGCGCTCCCGAGCCGTATCAACCTAGCTAATATGTTATAGGTACCAAATAGGTGAAAATATATACAAATCCGATTTTATGATTGCGTTCTGACTGTCCACTCTTGAGGCTGAATTATGTTCTGTGGGTCCAAGACCTTCTCGATACAACGAGCGACGAGTATAGGGACGTGTATGACCGAGAACGAAATGTTGTGGGTATAGACATGTAAGTGCGCTGAGTGTATTCTCTTTTTCGGCCACTGCAAGTTTACCAATGTGGTAGTGGCACAGGAGCGAGCTGTATCTATCCACTGCTGGCATGCTCTCAACGGCTAAACTGGAGGTTTATCGCTACAGGTAGGAACTAACCTAGATGGCCGAGGAGAAAAGCATTGACAAAAGGAAGATGTCGACGAGAAAAACTTGGAATACGCAAGCCAAAATGTAGCAGCTAACCACCTTGGATCCCGAATCAAAGTCAAGCCGTCGAAGCCTAACAGTCCATTAATTCCACTAGATGAGATGCGTATAGAGAAGTATGTGACTACCAAAACATCAGGGTTACCCCTAATACTTTTCGTACAGCATCGACTTCACTATGTGTAATCCACCATTCTACAAGTCAGCGGAAGATATGGTTTCTTCTGCGAAGCGGAAACAAAGACCCCCTTTCTCTGTATGTTGTTTTGGTCCCTTGCATAGTTACTCAACGTTCTGATCTATCAAAGGCGTGCACTGGAGCCCCAATAGAAATGGTAACAGCTGGAGGCGAGGTGGCCTTTGTGGAACGCATGATCAAGGAGAGCATAGTTCTTCGGGATCGGGTAGAATGGTACACCAGCATGGTCGGAAAATTCAATAGTGTCTCGGCCATTGTGGACAAATTGAAAGAAGCTGGTGTGCAGAACTGGGCAATCACGGAGTTTGTGCAGGGAAATAAAACGAGAAGATGGGCTATAGCTTGGTCGTGGGGAGATATGCGCCCTCGGATGGTAAGCAAATCTGAAATTCACATGTGGTGCTTGACAGGGTGGGCGAGACTTTTGACGATGGTTACAGGACGTTACACGTGGGATTGGCAGTCTTCCAAAACATCTGCTCCCGTTTCCTTCGGAGTTTACATTCCAGATCCCTTTGATATTACCAAGCCAAGTAGGACAGCGTGTAGACCAGACTATGAAGGAACTTCCCTTGCGGTGGCAATGGCGGTCAACAATAGGGACAGGCGTGGGATTTGCAAAGGAAAATGTCTGGTCTCGCGCGTCCAGACGAAGGGGGCGTATGTCATCAGATGCACAGCCTAGCGGAGAACGAGAGATTGAAAGCGATGAGGATGAGGGTATAGCCTTAGGCTTCAAGATCCAAGTAGAGGCGAAAGAAGGAACTGCTAGCGTCGGTGTGTGGGTTCGGTGGCTGAAGGGCCGAGACGCGGTTCTTTTCGAGAGTTTTTGCGGAATGCTCAAGAGGAAAACATTGAGTTTGTGATGGCGTTAGGTCTCGAAAATGGGGGTTGGCGACACTTTCGCAGAACATGCCCTTCCCGAGAGAGCGAAGGTCCATTTTCAGTGTTTTGCCTATATAGGAGGAGTGGTTTAGTCTACTCTACAACGCCCTTTCCCCTTTCAGCCAATTCAACTAATGCTTCATCATCTACTCTCATAGTCATCCACTCCGTCAATGGCTTCGCTCCCAGACTCTCACTGGCCATTATTTAGCGCAGGATTTCCAAGGAATTAAGAGAACGCGACACTTACTAAAACTTAATACTCGGCTCATTCCACCTCAAAACATTCCACTCCAATCTCCCACCACCAATATCCACAACTTCTTTCGCCAACTCCCCTAACAGCCGCTGCCCGAACCCTTTCCTCCTGTGCTCTGGTCGTACGAACAGATCCTCAAGGTAAACGCCTGGACGTGCCCGCCAGGTGGAATAGTTGTAGAAGTAGAGTGCCATGCCTGCAGGTATATCGTTTTCTAGGATGAGGAGTGTACGAGCATAGCCACGGCCCGCGACATTGCCAGTTGGTAATTCAAAGGTGAGGGTTTGGCGGAGGGACTCTTCTGTTGCGAGGACTTTCTCCAGCTCCCGTTCGTAGAGGGCGAGTTCTTTAATTAGTGCCAGGATTGTGGGGATATCTTTGGTTTGATTTGGTTAGAAAGGGGTGAAAATAAGTAGTGCGCTGGTGAGAGAAATTCAATCTTGAAGTACTTGTGCAAACGAAAGCCAAAGCAGTCAAGCATCATGGAGTCTAGAGAGAATGGCAAAGACAGCATTCAGCTGCTCTGGTAGCTCATATCTGGAGCGACTAGACGATAGTAACAGGAGAGGAAACGTTCACACTAATTTCTCCCTATGGGATATTCTGCATGTGTGATGTGGAGGAGATCCCGAGAGATCCTATGACATAAAAACGAAAAGGCTTGGACATACGAGATATAAGTTATATTTCCTTTCTAGGACTAGAGCGAATAGTCTTCTGTGCAGTCACAAGATAGTCCCGTGAAAGCGGCGCTCGCGAACTCATGCACGCCCGGGAGCTCTCTATAGTCATACCCTCAAATTGATATATAGGTATGAAGTCCTCCCTTGCACAAACCCAGGAGCCCTCCGCGAAATTATCGCAAAACAAACATATAAGTAAAGTGCAATATCATGAGCGTAGAGAGCCAGAAGGCATACATGTGCAGAAGTCATCCAAGGCTGCGAGGCAGCCTGAGCTGGCTAGTAATGTGATGTGTCGAGATACTCGAGAGACCAATGAAAAAGCAGAAGATGCCTTATTTGTGGCTGGACCACCAACCGATTGGAAGCTTCA
This sequence comes from Nothomitra cinnamomea, assembly GCA_022345685.2. Lineage (NCBI taxonomy): Eukaryota > Fungi > Ascomycota > Geoglossomycetes > Nothomitra > Nothomitra cinnamomea. The sequence continues at coordinate 83,081 of JAJDMX020000008.1, read as the reverse complement.
ATCTTTGCACAACTAGCATCCTAAAATTCCGGTAGAAATATGTAATGCAAGAAAGGGAATATGACTCTTCCAGGACTCACAAAGAAACTTGGAAATGCACCACTTCAGACTCACCATCGGATGTCGCCCGACGCACAACCACACTGTTTTCTTGTGTTGCCATGTTTTCTTGTAGCTAATTTATAAAAATATAGGGCTCTAGAAATTCAAGTTCCAGTTGAGGAAAAAATGAAGAGTATCTAGAACGAAGATATTTTCGATTCGGATTTATAATGTCGTTTGTGCGGACCCGGCCAATCCCGAAAGGGCGCACCAAGAATCTGCCTATGTGGTAGTCCGTGCATCGCCTCTCGCACGGAATCGGACACCGCCCTCAAACCTATTCAATTCTGCCCAATATCCTTGCTTTGTGGAGATAATGGATAATGAGTCAATATGGGGTACTGAGTGCACAACAGCAACAATAGGATCCCGCTGCGAGACGCGGAGAAGCCGTTAGGCTCAATATACTTGCCGCGCTAGAACTACTGTGCTCATTGGCTAATTTCCTTGCTTTTCAATGATCTCCCATGTTCCGTGGAGCCTTTGAACAAGGCGCAGGCTGCCGTTTCGGGTGGCCGCCCTGTCTTCGAATAGCATTTCGGTTTAATTGCCTGGGCGGGCACGCCCTTCCGTTAAATGCCCATTTCAGCTATGATGGGTTAATTCCAATTGACTTCGTGACTCATCTTTCTTCAATTCGCTATGGTCACTGTAATTGAGGTAGGGCCTAGGTGGGAGTTGGGGTGTGTGACTCTTCCGTAAGACGGTTTGTAATTGCCTCGACCTGCTCTATAAAGTAGCTTCTGTTACCCACTCCAACCTCTCTCTTCTTCTGCCACAACAGCATACACTTTTCTCTCACTTCGTTTACTACGGTGTTGGGAGTTCGATACCCGGTCGGTGGTTCGTTATTTCAGTCAGTTTCAACGCAAAGCGCCTTTGATTGATCAATTGATCAATTCCAACTCAATTGAACATCCACATCTTCGAACCAACAACGCCCAAATCGAACACCAAGTGCAACAAATAACACCACCAACAAGCTCACCAACCATGGAGGAAATTCAGACTCACAACGACATCCGCTCTGCATCCGTCCTTTTCAAGCGTGCCGCCTCCGAGAATGAGAAGTACTGGGGCCACCGGCATATCAAGCCCGGGCAACTCGGCGCGGCACACTACAAGCCTGACCGGATTTATGGGTTTTGCTGCGAGAGCTTCCCCGCCGACCTGAGCACCTGCGAGGTTGAAGTCTGGGATAAGCGACGTCTCTTTCAGGAGGCCCAGAGGTGGCCTCGTCCACCTACCTACAAGCGGAGCATCCCTCGCAATGACTGCGTGCTGTTGAAGAAGCGAGAAGAGAAGCGTTGGCGGGTGACTCAGCTGGCACGGGACCCCGACGGCACGAAGGAGTACAGCGACTTCGTCTTAGGAGAACTCGACGGCGTCGCCTGCTTTTGCGATTCGAATGATTGCTGGTGCCAGTGGTTTGACTCCTACGGTAGCCCGGAAGCTTGGGTGCGGGAAGGCGAGATTGCTGAGGAGTGCGCGCGGAGGGAGAGGGAGGCTTTCGAGTCACTGCTAGACGGCGCTGTGGAGCGATTCTCCCGGAAGTTCAGACGGCGTCTGGAGGAAGATGGGTGGAGTTACGTTGACCAGTCTAGCCCCCGCGCTCAGGGCCTGGATCTGGAATGGGAGGCTGCGAACGATGGCTGGGAGACACTTTCTTTGCCTGACTAAATGAGGCAATTTCTGTTAAATAAATTATTGTTTGGATTGTCAGGGATCCGACGAGATCTCTGTAGGATATCTTATATCTAGATTCGAATGTATATCTTGCCTGTCGTCCAATGAGAACCTCTTCGGTGGGAGGCTCTTCGGGTCGCGGGGAATCTGTCCCTTGTGGTCGACCCCTTTAAACATGTCTGGGTCAACGTCTCTAGCTGCTGTCTGTGCTCTTGCATCTTGGTTCACTGCACTACCCCACTCAACTGCCCACTCCTTCTTCAAGTAGTCCCATCTCATAACTGGGCATATCGCGAATACCTGAGCCCATAGCCTCCTCATGAATCTAGGCGTGATTGTGTGATGATGACGCATGCCATACTCCGTTGACTCCTCTAAAATGCAGTCTCTCGCGAACGCCTCCCCTTTTGATCTACCCGTGGCCCCAGGCCGCACTCCTCTAACAACTGGCCCTTCCCACTCCATCTTCCCAGTAGCCAGATCTTTCAACCTCATCCATTCATCCTCCGATAGCGGAGCATGTACGCGCATGAGGATTTGCTCCCACATGTGTTTCTTGATCAAATTCTTCTTCCGCTTCTTCGGCGTCGGCCGCCCCCAAATATTCTTCTCTGGGATCTTTGGGTCAAGCATCTTCAGCGTCATCCTTAAGTCCCCAGGAAGATTGGCGGCAACCTGACTCTTCACCAACGCACGCAATCCCGGTGTCCATCCATGCTCGGCGGGGCCGAGCCTAGGCTGCTCTGCCAGCGCGTAGAGGGCATCGGTGTTTTGAGGTTTGTTTGGCTGCCGCACTGCTTCGAGTAGCTGAAATCGACGTTTTCCAACGCGGCCGTACGTATGCATGAGGACTTTATGAAGGGGCTTGAGCTCACCCTCATTGGCACGGATGAGAGTCGAGAGGGCTTTTCGGGCATCGCCGAAAAGTTTCCTATGGCGGGACTTATCAGGTTGCCTAGAGTGGGAGGGAGGAGAGCCTGAGAGACTAGGATGATATTTACGGTAGCGGGAGAGGATTTGTTGGGTGCAGAAAGTTCGAGCTTGAGGGTCTGGGAGGTAACGACATTGACGGAGGAGAGCTCGGAGGAGATAGATAGCGCGCTGGCGATGAGGCAGGCTATCAGCAACCGGATAGGGGGTCGCCATTCGCTCCTCTGTATATTCTGTGGTGATGAGGATGAGTGTGGGCAAGGGGAGCAAGAGAGGGTGGGGCAGAGAGGCCAGAGACGAAAAACTGCTTGGGAGTATTCAGCGCGCCGTAACCATCACCAAATGGCAAGTCCCTTGTATCTCTCTACACGCAAAGCAGTTCCAATGACGTCGAGTTTCCCCCGTCGCCTCTTCCGGTCTCGCCCCCTCCGCTGGATCGGAATCGGCGTGTCCTGGCTTCCCTTGGTCATCTTCTTCAACAACAACATCGCCCAACTCATGTGGGTCAGCGGGCCCTCCATGCAGCCATTTCTCTCGCCGGACTACACGCGTGCTGGGCGGAAGGACACGGTTCTTTCTATCATGCACAAGCCGTGGGATAATCTGCAAAGAGGCATGGTCGTTGCGTTTTGGTATGCTTGGACTAGTAGTCCCTCGCGTCCTGAAGGGCTACATGCAATGCAGCAGTCTTACAAGCGAATTGCTACACAAGCGCTCTTGTGTAGATTGTGGTGGCTAATTATCGGATCATCCTTGAGTAGGAGCCCTAATGACCCGGAGAAGATGCTCATTAAACGCGTGATCGCCATTGAGGGCGACACCGTGTTTACACGACCGCCGTATCCATTTCCGACCGAGGTAGTGCCCCGGGGGCATGTGTGGGTTGAAGGGGACGATGGTTTTCATTCCATCGATAGTAATACATATGGGCCGGTGCGTGACTGTCAGCTGGCTTGTTAAGTTCCCCTCATTTACTGACTCTCGGGCTGCGCTTTGCCGTATAGGTGTCGAAGAGTTTATTGGCGGGGAAAGTCACGCACGTTGTATGGCCAGCAAACAGAGCAGGAAGGATAAGATGGGAAGGTTTCAAAGCTCCGAGACGAGTAATACATAGATCACAGCAAATCCCACTATTAATATAATCGCGCCGAAACCTAATGCTGCCCGTCGTAATCCACAGTAGGATGTATTTGTACAGGGTCTATATTATAGACGACTCTCCGTCTCTATGCAATGCTCGAGCCATACCGCACACTAGGTGCCGAACTCCAGTTGTTCCCCAAGAGAAAAATCCGAGAAAAAGTATTCCCTCGACCCACTGGGACTTCATTTCGGAACAACCCGAACTTCTTCCACCTGCTGCAATCTCTCAATTTCCATGCTGATGTTCATTACCCAATGGTCTCGTTCTGCTCGGCTCCGTGTCTTGAAAACAATAGACCGCCCTGGGACGCCTAGTTGGGAAACCCTCTTCAAGCTCTTCCGGTAATTTCCATCTGTGGTTTGTTGCATGGCTCGGAACAAGGATTTTGATCTTGGCTGCCATACGACGAAGCATGTCATTGAATCCTCATCCGATGATGTCCAGCCGTCCGCTGGGTAGATCCGGGGAAGAGCATGGCGGCTCGGGTGATTGCTGTCAAACGTTTGGTTTTGATAGAGTAGATCGTTTTCAGTAACGAGTCCACTATAGATGTAGCACTCTTTGAGGCTGATGGCCTGTTCCCGTTCATGGTGGATTTGTGGAAGCTCCTTGCCAGAACAGCTGCGGAGCTCGATACGGAAAATAAGGAGCTGCCCATGACAGAGGATCACGCCAGATCGTCTAAAGGTGGAGTGTCTCTTTGGTTTGCGGTACAGCACCCCAGCCATCTGAGTATTTGTCAGTTCCAGTCCAATCAAAGTAAGGGAATTTACGAGGTCCACATACAGTTATGGTACGGCAAGAAGATACGCCGCACATATTGTAAAGCTCTGACGATGCTACAGAACGTAAAACCTCCCACTTTCGGCCGAACTGGCCAAGGACGGATTCCATCTCTTCATCGATACGGAGTAATTTCAAATTTGCACGCCGAACACTCTTCAAGAGCCCCACATCCTGGACTACCCGAAGCTTCCAGTACTTGACGAGACGCGTCAAGCGATCTATCCATTCCTTCTTTGTAACAGAATCATAAGCCTGATTACCATCAGTGGGAGTTCCAGTGCCATATTGGTCCTATCACACATACCTGAAGCCGAACAACAAGTCTATTTTTAAGCACAAGTTCAAATGTTCGGTCGTCATCAAACTGCCGAACCTCCTCGCCATCACGGTGGGTATCAGTGACCTCTCCGTGGAAGTCACCTTGGTTACCTTCATCGACGTTCCTGTCAGCAGGTATAACTCCACGAGAGAAAGTTCTAACATCCGTCACATCGCACAGATCTATATATCCATCCGAGCATAAGAGCGTATTGACTCTGCGCTCAGCCTCATTGTACGCTTCCTGATCGTGACAGCGTCGAATATCAGTGGAATCTGACTTGAGCCACGGTATCTCTCCGTTTGTCAGGCAGTAGGGAGCAACGGAATATATCAGAGGAATATGATCGGCGATATGTTCGGCGCTTGGAATTGAGGAGACTCCTTGTGTAAGCAGTTTGGGAGGCCGTGGAGGGAGAGCTTTTGCCGGTTTGCAGAAACAAAGAAACTGGTTATGCGTCGTAAAGAATAAACGCTTAAAAAACAACTTCCCAAACCTCTCTTGACGGCCACGCTGAGAAGTTAGACGAACTAAAAATCCTTCCACAGGCGCTGGTTCAATCATAACGTAGCCATCTCTCAATTCCACATCCGTTGGATAATGCTTTTTGGGGCGGAGTTCTAGGTCGTGAGACTTTTGCATGGCTATCGTACCGTACATCTTCTTTTCGTTCGCGCCATGGACCCACTCCAATCGGTCATATCGTTTCCAAGCTAAGCCCATTTTTTCCTTTTTTGCCCATGTGTCAAGAACCTCAGACCATTCAGGGCAACCTTTGAGCAAAGTGATACAACGTTTAATAACGTTCCGGGCAACAGCTTGCTCTTCCACCATTGTACGAACAATGGCTGAGTCGTCACCATCCTCTGAAGACTGGGCAGCATTACGTTCAACTTCAACTCTTTCAAACACGTCTTCAAGAACTAAACTGATATTCAAATCCGGAACGTTGACTTGTAATTCGCGATTCCTCTTCCACCCCAGAGAGCTTCTTAAAAACGTGTACCACTCAACGGAGTTTGCTGATGAACGTGATCGCATAATGTAAATTAATGTGCCATTCTTCTCTGCAGTCCATACTGCTACAGTCTTGTCCAATGCTGAATATAAATTAACGTGTGTAGTTTTTCGGTTCAAGTGGATTACATGGGCGGATCGTCCTTTAACGTCTGCGTTTTCCACAGCAGGTATTACCTACCGAATTATGAGCAAAGTTGGCTGAAAATGTAGGACTGTACTTACTCGGGTCTTGTAGAATTGAAGTGACAGGTCAGCATCTTCGGATGAGTTCTCCCGACATACTACTAAGAACTCTCGCCATTTCTCAACAAGTGTCGTCATAACTTTCAGGCTATCGTTTTCATCGTAATCATCGGGTATTGGCTGTTTGGTCGCTTCCACTCTGACTAGCATCTTCTCCATCTTTAAGATCTCCCCGTCTCGAGCCTTACCATGTTTAGACCGTCTTATGGAACGCCGACGAATGACTTGCTCAAGCCTTAGCTTCATTTGGTGGTCAAGACGAATGACATTATCTGGAACATTAAAGCGGACTAAGCCTGAGGATACGCGGTCCTCCTTCACTGTTCCTGCGGGCAAGACTGATGAACCCGCAGCGTCATCAGACACTTGCGGAAGGGCCTTCTTAGTTTTCGAAAGGATACCCTTGGGTAAGCTCGGCAAGACTGTACTGTGAGCGTTGGGATCATCTTCTGGACTTTCTTGCTTCCGCTGATCATCTCTACGCAGTAGAGAAGCCATAGAGTTGGAAGCTTCGGCTGAGCCCGATCTATCCCCATCAAAGGTACTAGACATACCTTCGCTTGTTCCGCTTACGGAGAGTATAAGTGTACCGCTACCAGAAGTTTTGGTCCGCGATTCTACACCTCTGTGTTCTTTCCACGTGCACCCCAAATTAGTATTACGATGAAGCGCCATTTTCTGCATTCCCGAGCTTCAAATGAGACAGCATACCTAAGGGGTCACCATGTTCTGGGCCATCTTTTGGCACCTCCAGTTTATAACCGTCGGGCTGTTCCAGGCCTTCAAGTGTTTCCCTGGCAGTCTTAAAAGATGAATCACCCAGACTTTTTCCAGCAGATTTGACTCTAGGTCGAGAATGATGCTTTGCTGAGTATGAGGTACTTGGTTTTGGCTTGAGAGAAATAAGAGGCGGTGCTCCGTCTGCACTAAGTAGTAAGTCTCCACCAGGGGAACTGTCCACTGCTGTTTCCAGCGGCTGCGTCAAGGGTATCGTAGGAGGCGGTTCGTTGGAAGTCTCCGCCTCTGGGTCACCATCACTACTAGAGTCTGATATCTCTTCTTCTCCTAAACCATCAGGTTGTGGAAAGCTATGGCCATATCTGGCAGTAGCACTTGGCCCATCATCCAACCCTGTCGTTTGCCGGCGAAAAGTGACGTTTTCACTTGTTCTGAATGTCGCTGTACGTGAAGAGTAATTGTCAATGTGAAGTTGATGCTTGTACCAACTCCGACGGTTGCTTTTCAACCAACCCGCAGGGATAGGGCCGATGAATCTTGGAAGGGTGAGCATTCCAAGCCTCAAATTGCATTGTGGCTAAATACTCACAGTCGACGACTCGTAATATGCAGGTGCTCCGGGGCCGCATGTTGCTAGAGAAATCATGTAAGCCAATGTTCGGACGCACTAGCGCTGGTCATACCAATCTATATGCCGTATACGACTTTGGATCCAGACTCGAAGGCTCTGGAGACTCGGAAGGATTGTCCGAGTTCATTGAAGAGTCGTTTAGTGAGTCTCTAGAGCCACAATGGTAAAGAGAATTCGCGGTAATCGAGTAGACTCAGAATTGATATAATCATTGGGTCTGCAAGATAGGTAGTGAGACGCAGTAAAGTCGCAGGATATTTTTGTTCTATGGGAGACTAGAAGCTTGATTTTGAATGAACGCGGGAACCTGCATCATTGCGCCAGTTTGCTCGCTTTGCCATCTCCGGCATGTTTGCTTTCCATCACCCTAAATTCACTATAATTTCAATTTCTCACTTCAAAGAGAGCTGTTCAATGTCCAAGATTTCGTCGTCTCCGTTTGACTAGTCCCCCCCCCAAAAAATTAGAGTCCAAGGTAGTTGACGATCTCCTGTTGTTCTTGGAAGCTTGAGTCCCCGCGTTTGCACCAGGGATACCCCACTATTTACGTGCATAAGTCTGGAAAGCACTGCTGTCAATTTCTGTAAACCCGAACAACACTCCAGACCAGCAGAGAGAAAGAGACAATTAGAAGTTCCGAAATCAGAGCAGTATCGCAGTCATGGCTTCCGCCTATCCAGAAGGCACCACATTCTTTGACACACTAAGGAAATCCTTCGTCCACGTCCCTATTGAGATTGAGAACGGAAATGCTATTTCTACTACTGAATTTCTTGAAGCTGCTGAGTCCCTAATCACTCTGTTTGGTGCGTGCTTCTGAATTCCGACGGCGGATCAACGGATTCTTTTTATCTAGGTTTCAATTAATTCGTCTGCCATAGATGTCCTTGGATCTGCCGCATTCACTCCTGTCAAGTCCGACATGAATGGCAATATCAAGGTTGGCACACTCCTTTTACTAGACCCTAGCCGCTAGTATAAGCCAAATAGCTAAGTTCTTTCTCTCTTAGAAAATCCGTGACCGTCAACTTGCAGCGCCCGCCGAGTCAGAGACGCTCCAATCCCTTGTCATAAACGAGCTCAAGACCGGAAAGCATGTCGCCACTGAAGGACTTGTCTGGCTTGTTCGGTACGAGGCCTGCACCTTAAATAATCCCCAAACCAATGGCAGACATACTGACAGCTTCTATCCGACTGCTGTAGTGGTTTAGACTTCACAGCGCAAGCCCTTCGCCAAAATGTCGCCAATAACACGGAAGAGCTGGCCACGTCCTTTCGTAGTGCCTATGGAAATACCCTGAAACCGCACCACAGCTTCATTATAAAGCCCATCTTCAGTGCTGCTATGTCTGCGACTCCGTACCGTAAGGACTTCTACGAAAAGCTCGGCGCGGATCAGACGCAGGTAGATGAGCAACAGAAGGCTTGGTTGGCAGCGCTTGAGAGGCAGGTGGGGATCCTAAAAGCTTTCCAGGAGACGAAAGAGGCCAAGTGGTAGGGAAAAGGGCATGGTCTAAATCTGTTTTCACAGGAAGGGGTTTAGGCTAGAATTGAATTTTAGGTGGGCCATCTGAGTCCTAGCGGCATTAAATCAAGGCACGATATAACGGCTTTATGCGTTAGGCGATGCGTTCATATCGTGCGTAAAGAAAGAATTTCGGTCTTTAAAGACACAACATTGAATAAAGCATTGAACCTTCCACAGAATGATAGGCTGCTAGGTCTAGCTAACTTCCCTTTTATAGTTCCTAATTTCTCCATGCTTGCATGGAAAAGCACGATAAGACACTCATGATCCGGGAAGTAGGGCAAAACGGCGAGCCTCTTTCTGTTATGCCTCTAATAATAACCACTAGGGTTGACACTCCATTTCACTACCAGTGTTGCTTTCGGGACACTATCTTATCGTGGTAGTATCAATACTTTTGAATTGGACGTATTTAGGGTTAATATTTGGAATTTGTAAGATACCGAAGGCATGATTTCCTCAACCATGCTTCTAGTGCAGAGCTTGCCTATGGCCCACGGCTGTCAACAACTCCATAGCCGAAGTGAAATTGTAAAAAGGTGAAGGGCTTGAATAAGAGTGGCCTTCACCAAGAACCTGCGCCAGACATGCATGTGCGAGTCTGAAAAGGAAAAATAGAACTAGGTTGTAAATCGAAATACAATGGACGGGTTCCTGGAGAAACTTCGTAGTCCGAAATGAGCAAAAATATGAGATGGAATGCTTCTAAAGGGAATAAGAGCTGGTGGTGTGACATAGCTTAAAATAAGCCGAGGACGATCCAGCATGTAACCTAAGCACAAGATGCCCCTGAGAGATCTTTCCCCTTGGTTCAAGCTTCTGTTCCCTCAAATCTCCGAACAATCTCGTTAACTCTTGCAAGCTCTGCTACAGATCCACGTTCACTCTCTATCGCTGTCACTAAGCCGGGAAGCATTATCTCAACCTGGTCTTCCTTAATTCCGGTGCAAAGCGACACTACCCGTCGGTATTTCTCCTCTAGGTCTCTACATCTACTCCTTAGCTGAGTCGAGTAGTCCGTCAATACGCCATTATTCTTAACGTATGCAGCTAGCCGAGCATGTAGAACATCGGTGGACGGAAGTGACGATATGTAGGACATGTGCTTTTGATCGAGTTGTCTCGGCGAGTTTTGGTTGATGCCGCTTCGGAGATCCATTGGCAGCTCTGAGGCATTTATCAACCCTATATCTGCATCGCCAAGCTTGACGTCACCTGAGGAATCCCCTCCAACGATCCCATTCTGCGCAAGCTGGTTTCGCTGATCTTGGATGGCGCGACGTAGGTTGTAGATCTTATGTTTTCTCTCGGTCTTCTCATTGGCCTGTTTCTTAAGGAGTTGAAGCTTACGACGCTCTTCTCCAAGTTGGCTAGAGCACTCTCTGAGTTGAGCATGCGTTGCGTCGATGGATCGTTGTTTAGCTCCCATTTCTTCAGCAAAATCCTTTTCAGTCTGTGATAGAAGTGACGAAATAGCTAGATTAAAAGTGAGTAAATAGCCCGAAGACGTAGCTGAAGCTCGATACTTACACGACATGATCTCCTTGCTTGTCTCACCAATAACGCTACTCACCTCACTTCTTCGTGGAATCTCCTCGGTATCGAGGGAAGTCAAGCCAACAGACATGTTACCGTTAACTTTGACTTCGTCTCCTACGCCAAAATCAATGGGTCTCAATCCTGACCTACTCGGTATTTTCGGGTTTGCGCCGACTTCCAACAGCTGCTGTATAATACTCCTGTTCCCAAGTCTAGCAGCAATGGTCAAAGAAGTGTCGCCTGACTTGTCCGGCGCATTAACAATTTCACCCATAAATCGAGCTAAACTTATCGCATTTGATCCAGCTGGCGTGAGAGCAAAAGATGAGTTGTTGGGCCCAGCGTTGAATGAGTTTTGTTGACTACTAGGAGCGCTGCCTTGGCGCACGACAAATTCGAGCAGAGACTCTAAGTAATACCTACTCGCTGCACTACGACCTTTAATGCCGGAAGACACCGCGATGTGGTGAAGTATGGTGCGCCCTTGAGCATCCCTGAGCTCAATAGTCGGGCCTAACAGTTCAAGGACTTCAGGAAAGCGACCCTGATCGAAATTGTTTGTTGCAGAAACAGCTCTCATTAATGCTGTTTCACCTCCATTGTTGACACGGAATATGCTCGCTCCTCTAGAGATAAGGGTTTTTAGCAAAGGCAGAACAGCTAATGTCGCAGCCCAATGAAGTGTTGTGTGCCCAGAATGATCTAGAGGGATATCGAGGTCCTCTCCAGAAAGCTCTAGGAAACATGGATGATTAGAGAAATCACCCTTGTAAAGACATGTCGAACCAAGGAGTTGCTGCTTGCGTTCCTCTTCTTTGCCTTCAGGATGAGGGAGCGGCGGTAGAGGCATCGCGCCTTCGTCCTCAGCGGTAACACTTTGTGAAACTTGTTGTGAGTTTTGCTGTGGGTTATAAAACGATTCATTCGGTTCTGTTGGTGTTTCTTCCGGTATTGAAAGATCAGCCGAACCATCTAAGTGTTGGAACGAAGATGAACGAGTTGGGGAAGGCCGGATCCTCTTCCTCGGCGGCTCATGCACGTCGGTACTTCTTGTAGGATCATGGACTGCGCTACTATTATACAGACCACTCTGGGTTCCATACGTTGAATCTGTGACAGTATCGCCTCCAAAGCTGCTCTGCGATGCTATGCTTTGTTGGCTACCTCCGGGGAAAGTAGATTCTTGACTTCCCATTTGAGACTGATGTTGCGACATTCTCCTCGAACTGCCCGGGCGATGGGAGCCAGAGCCAGTCCTAGGACCAGGTGAGTCGAATCTCGCTTTGCTTATTGCTGCCACAGCATTTGAAGCCGTGCTAGATATATTCTTGAAGAAAGTACCGTTTGATGACTGCCCATTCGGTCGACTATCAAGTCCACTGTTGTACTGACGCTTTCTCTGTGCTGCCATGGCTTGCTCTTTAGTCGGAGTCTCAACTACAGTCCCACCAACTCCGTCATTCCCCATGTCGTACTCGAGCAATGGCCTTAAGATCTCTTCCACGCCGTACTGGCGGCAGAACTCAACGCCTCTCTCATACTTGATCCACGTCCCTTGATATTTTCCATAACCGCCTTGCACCTTTTCGTGATCACCGGTTAGGATCTCTTTCTCTAATACTTTCGTTCGTTTGCCTTTGTCAATGCCTGCAACCTTCAGGATCTGCGTTGCATTCAACCATGAGTCCGAACGACGTCGCATTACAGCAACATTATTTACGGACATCTCATATACAGACACACCGGAGTATACTGCCTAAGAGAACGTCAACAACAAGGACACATGTGAGCAGTGCTGGAAGGAAGGAATTCTTTCCCATTTGCAGGATGATAGCACAAAGTCTTACCGTATATATCTGCGGTCCTGACCCTGTTTGTGCACTTCCATTTGCTTCACTGTAGCTACGGAAACTGCCGTGTTGCATCATTGCACCGCTTCCTCTACCTTGCGACGCACTACCAAAGTAATACTGTTGTTGCTGGCCTCTTGACGGCGGTGGTGTTGCTGTCGGTGTAGAAGCTGCTGAGACTCCGTTGTCGAACGAACCCCCAGCAGACGAAGCGAGATGAAAGCCGTTCAGTGAAGACGAAGTGTTGTCGCGAGAGAAAGAGGGCAGAGGATGCGGAGGAATTGCAGCACGTAAAGTTGAAGAGGCCATGAGGGCCACGGTCCGGTAGAAAGCGCCTCAAATTGTCGGGCGCGTCAAAGCGTGTCGGTGTGAGTTGCTGGAGGCCGATGACTGCGTTTCTTATTGATATTGCGCGACAAGCAGAGTGCAAATAATTTCGGGAGAGGGTAAAGCGAGAGCGTAGGAGACGCGTCTTGTCGCGCGTTCTCAAAGAAGGCAATCGAGTGGTTTCGAGGGGTACGTGCTGGAGGTCAAGAAGTTCATGTAGTCGCGCGTCGTCTCGGACTTCTCTCTCGGGAATGCGCAGGGATGAGCACTTGCAGCAGTCAATTCCCGCCTACTGCAGAATTTGTGCTTGCTGATGTTGAAACTGTAAGTTTACATCCAGGGCCAGACAGGAGAGGAGAAAGACGGCTTTGAGGCGTATCACGAACAGGGAATACCAGTGGTGCTCGGCGGGGTCTGGACGCGTTTAGTGGTCGTTGGCTTAATTTTCCGAATAGGGAAATCGTGTCGGCGATAGGCTGACGTGACCAAGCAATTTGTATTTACCCTGTGACACTCCCGCTTCGCTATTCCCCATTCCCAACCCTACCCCTCTAGAGCTCTGCAGCATTCGTTTATAGGGTACTCCGTACCTCGTAAACCTTAGTTAGAAGATATAAACGGCTTACTGAATACTAAATTTCAAAAGGCACCGACTACGTAGAGTATACATATTATGCGCGTCAGTCCAACAGAATTCTGCTCGCGCAACCCAAATTTCCGGACATGTTGAGACTCTGATAGGGAGAGATCATGCCTATTCATCCTGTATCCAAGGCACCAAAGTCTACAATCAAGAACAATCGAGACCACGTATACAAAGACCGAGGAAAGTAGAACAGGAAGACGACTCGGGCGACGCCTCAACGCCTTGGCCAAAAGTCCTCCATTGAAAAGGGCCTCGAGCAGCACTTGGCAGTCAAGGCAGATCAACGAAAGCCAAGGAGAACATACACATTGCAAGGAAAAAAATTACACAACAGCAGAATAACAGAAATCATAGACCAGTATCAGATACCCCCGGTTCATGCACTCCATCTTGCACTCATACAAACCCTCTGCCTCTACATCTCATTTCCTTCTCTATTACAACTTTGACCCACGCACTATTTCAACTGCGTTCATCATTTCTTCAACACGGCTTCATACATGCTCGTCAGGACACCCACTCCAGCTCCGATGAGAACACCTTCATACCCGCCAGGGACTGAGCCGATGACCTTCTCGACAGTCTTATCCGCAACCAATCCTCCAAATCTTACCCCCTGGGCAAAAATCGACCATGTCATCAGCGCTTTGACAACATTGAAGGTTAGTGGGTCGAATCGGTATTGTGGTTCCGGGAACGGATGTGCCCGCGTTGCAATGTGGTGACTCGCTTTCGCTCGCAATGTGATGTTGAAGAAATATGCAAACACCAACGGGACTAGAAGGCTGGTTGATATCCATAGCGAGAAGGGAGACCAGAAAGAGCTTGTCAACAACAAAAACAAATCGGGAAGCGCCACTGGCCATTCTGGAGTCTTTAAATAACTAATAGCTGGGATGCTGAACGCGTTCCGCAAGGGCAAAATCTCAGATCGAAGCCCAATTATTTCAATACCGAGGACGACAACCTCGACGCTGACGACAGAGCTCAACAACTCCCTAACACCGTAGACTTTCTCCGTGACGCCAGAATTCTCCCAGGCATCACCAACTTTAGCACGAAGTAAAGCAGTCCGACGGTCAATCGCGTCAGCCACGACGGCGGGTGACGGAGGAAGTGGGACCGTTTGAGCAAACGCAAGATTAGATCGAGGTGTTCTGGTTACTATCGCATTCTTACGTGCGGGCGGATCAGGAGAGGAGTCATCCCTAAGAATGCGTTAGCTCAAATCGTGGTGGGTGACTTTCGCTAGAGGCTCTCACGTAGTATGGCTATCACTAGCGACTTTAACCTTCCGTGCTCGAGTGGATCTGGGAGGCTTCATTTCCCCATCACTGCCTCCAATGTTGAATTCTGCGCTGTCCCTTTTTACTGGTGAAACCGGTACCGCAACGCGACTGTAGAAGGGGACTAATCGCGTGTCACTCGACCACGTTGTCTGATTTACGCGGAGATATTCATCGAGAGCAAGCTCCAACTCTGGCTTCTTAAGGTTCTGGTAACTATAAGAATAGGGGGATCAGCATGGGTGAGCCAAGGGACGCGTCTAGGCACAAAAAAGCATCGATTACCCTTGGAGACCAACACGTTCGGCCAGCTCAACTAATTCAGGTTTCCTTTGGACATGCAGCCAGTTCGAAACGCGGGACATCTTCGAGTCTTACGGGATCTGGATCGCAAAGCGGAGGCGATCACGGCTAATATACGTATGTATCTGAAATAATTGGGACGCGAAGAGCGCAATGGATGGTAGGGCAAAGGATGTGAGGGAACTAGGAGGGGTAGGGCAGGTACTTCTGTTTGTTTTGAATTTGGGGTGTCGTTGCGACGTGACGATCCGGCTAGGACGAATGCAGATATCCACGTGATATGCGCGTTCAGATCATCAAGGGCCTTTTTGACCGCATAAGAAAAGAGAACTCAATGAACATGTATTCATTGTTCACTATTCCTGTTGTATTTTGTAAATTTGTCATGTAGCTGCGGATGTTGCTCTATGGTCGGCGTTCGGAGCTTGGGAAGAATTTCGTTGACGATCTCGCCTCCCGACACAGTGTATTGACGATAGCCATAAGAAATCTCAATTGTGAATCTACACTGCTACCTTGCGAACATATTTTATTCTGACTTGTCTGCAGAAAGGCTAGAGAATAAGGCTGAGGAGGGCCATGTCCCTAGCCTCTCGAATCACTAGCTTCCTCTCACCCACTGCTTCGACAAGCTCCGAAACTTCTGACAATGTCCGGCAAAGCATCGCCTTCACGGATGAAAGCCAAGAAAGTGGCCCTGGATATCTTGACGTTGGCTCGAAGAAGCGGAAAAGGGATGGAAGGAGTTTCACTGAGAAAGAGGGCGCGGAGACGGAGGGAAGGCCACCATACTTGCATGTAAGCTCAGTTGCCCAATTCCTTCAAGGTCCCTAGATCGTCAATTTATAGCAACAGCAGTGGATACTAAGGAAAACATACAGGCAATGCTAGCAGGTGGCCTAGGTGGTACGACTGGCGACCTCCTCATGCATTCGATCGACACGGTTAAGACGAGACAGCAGGGCGATCCCCACTTTCCCCCAAAATACTCATCATTACCCTCATCATACGCGACCATTTTTCGAGAAGAGGGCATTAGGAGAGGACTATACGGTGGAGTCACTCCCGCTTTTCTCGGGTCATTCCCTGGAACCATCATTTTCTTCGGAACCTACGAGTTTAGTAAACGATATCTACTCGATGCTGGAGTCCATGCACCGCTTGCCTACCTTACTGGAGGTACAAACCCGCCCCTGCCTCTGCTGTTTTATTTCTGCTGACTGGATGAGATAGGCTTTGTTGCTGACTTTGCTGCTTCGATCGTATATGTACCATCTGAAGTTCTAAAGACCCGCCTTCAACTGCAAGGGCGATATAACAATCCTTTCTTCAAATCAGGCTACAACTATCGATCGACTCTAGATGCTGCACGGACTATTGTGCGCCAAGAGGGATTTAGCGCGCTCTTTTATGGATATAGGGCGACCCTCGTACGCGATCTACCATTTTCGGCACTACAATTTGCCTTTTACGAGCAGGGACAGGCTTGGGCTAAACAATGGCGCAGTAGCAAAAACATTGGTCTGCCACTAGAAATTTTAACGGGAGCTGCTGCTGGTGGGTTAGCTGGCGTTATAACTTGCCCTCTCGATGTTGTCAAAACCAGGATACAAACACAAGTGAATCCTCCAGTTGAGACACTTCCTCCAAGAGAGAAGGCGCCCATCCATCTAGGGCAAGGGGCGCCGTCTACAGGATCTCCTCGAAAGTATCTAAAATCGACACCACCATTACACACACAAACCCGTCGTATATCTACATCATCCCCATCTACATCTACACGCAAGCCGGGATCATCAGCTTTGAATACCTCGTCAATTCTCACCGGCTTGAGGCTTCTCTACAGGGTAGAGGGGGTAACAGGGCTCTTTAGGGGCGTCGGGCCTCGATTTGTCTGGACTAGCGTGCAGAGTGCTACAATGCTCGTTCTATATCAATATCTTTTGCGGCAGCTAGATCAACTTCAATTATCCCACTCACGGAATACAGAAGGACATTCTGTCGTGTGAAACCTGCCATCACACTTCGTACGGCGGTCATCAGAATAACAGGAAGCCTGGGTGCGTGTTGGGGGTGCAGCGACCATTCTTCTTACCCGTCGTAAAGATGCATGGTCTGGAGTTATTCGTCTCATTCACCGTCAACCCGGCATAGACAGTCAGAATAGATCTTCACTCTGTATCATAGATAAATAAAATGGATATGCTCCAAGCTGAATTCCTAGCTAATACTTTAAAGATACTTTCGTCGATAAAGATATGTAGCAATTGATAGGCCTGCAGATGTTTACGGTGGATTCCCGTTAGCGAGGGGCAATTGACTCACAGTACAAAAAACCCCTCCCCATCTACAATACCTTACATTCATCTGGCAATTGAACACAACTTCACCTACAGAACACCAAGGGACCAATATGGACCGCGAAACGGTCTTACCTATCCGCGAAAAGGCGAAGAAAGAAAAGAAGGAGAGCAAACCAAAGCCTAAGAAGGAACCCAAAGAGCCTAAAGGAGATGCCCCACCAAAGAAAGAAAAGGCGCCCAATCTACCTGCCGCCCCTGCGGACCCCAATTCGATGTTCAAGGAGGGATTCCTAGCTTCAGTCTACCAGGAGAGAGCGGACCTCCCTGTCTTTACGCGATTTCCACCAGAGCCCAATGGGTATTTACATATTGGCCACAGCAAAGCCATAGCAATCAACTTCGGCTTCGCCAGATTCCATGGTGGACAATGCTACCTACGCTACGACGACACAAATCCCGAGGCCGAGGAAGAAAAGTTCTTTGTGGCGATCAAGGAGATGATCCGTTGGTTAGGATTCAAGCCGTTTGCTATTACCTATTCCAGCGACCATTTTGACAAGCTTTATGAGTTGGCGGAGAAGCTGATTATGGTGGATAAAGGCTATGTCTGTCACTGCACGGGTTTGTTCATTTTACTAACCTCTTATATGTTTAGTCGTGTACCTTACTAATCCCCGAACGCCCAGATACCGAAGTAAAACTCCAGCGCGGCGGGGAGAATCATGGTCCCCGTTATGCCTGCTCCCACCGAACTCGTCCCATCGAGGAGTCGCTCACAGAGTTTCGAGCGATGAGAGATGGGAAATACAAGCCGAAAGAGGCATTTCTACGCATGAAACAAGATCTAGAGGATGGCAACCCTCAGATGTGGGACCTCACGGCATATAGAATCCTAGATGCATCGCACCATAGGACAGGGACCAGGTGGAGAATTTATCCAACCTATGATTTTACGCACTGTTTGTGTGATAGTTTCGAGAAGATCTCACACTCGCTCTGCACGACTGAGTTCATTCTCTCCCGCACTTCATATGAATGGCTGTGTGATGCTTTGGAGATATTCAAGCCAATGCAGCGAGAGTAAGTCATAATTATTTGAAATATGTCGAGCTATACTGATCTGCGATTTAGATATGGACGCCTCAACATCACTGGGACTGTTTTGTCTAAACGTAAGATTGCTAAGCTTATTGCAGAGAAGGTTGTTCGGGACTGGGATGATCCACGCCTCTATACCCTGGTGGCCCTCCGACGCCGTGGTGTCCCTCCCGGTGCAATTCTTTCCTTTGTAAACGAAGTCGGAGTTACTACCGCTGTTTCAAACATCCAAATAGTCCGTTTTGAGACCTCCGTTCGGCGGTACCTAGAGCAGACAGTTCCTCGCTTGATGTTGGTTCTAGACCCTATCCCAGTTATCATCGAAGATCTTCCGGACGACTACCTAGAAGAGATTGAGCTTCCATTCTCACCCAAAAATCCTGCGATGGGTTCTCATATTGTCCCTTTTACCAAGACGGTGTATATCGACAGAACTGATTTCAGAGAAGTCGACAGTAAAGACTACTTCCGACTGGCTCCTGGGAAATCTGTTGGTCTGCTGAAGGTTCCTTTCCCAATTCGGGCGACAACATTCAGCAAGGATCCCGAAACCGATCTGGTTACCGAAGTTCGCGCTGTTTACGAAAAGCCTGAGGAAGGGACTGCTTTTAAGAAGCCCAAAACTTACATTCAGTGGGTAGCCTCGTCACCCGCACACAATTCGCCAATCAAGGCGGAAGTACGGGTGTTCAACGCACTCTTCAAGTCAGAGAACCCAGATGCAGCTGAAGGTGGTTTCCTGAGAGATGTCAACACAAATAGCCAAGAGATTTACCCAAATGCCATGATTGAGACGGGCCTGGAGGAAGTAAGAAAACACGCACCATGGCCAGAGGAAGAAGGCGAGAAGAATGTTGGAAAGAATGCAGGTTGGGAAAGTGTTAGATTCCAGGGCTTGAGAGTGGCTTACTTCGCAATGGATAGAGATAGTGAAGGAGGTAAAGTTGTCCTGAATAGGATAGTGAGTTTAAAGGAAGATTCTGGGAAGGGGGCCTGACGCTCATGGCATGCAATGTCTTACGGTCATGGAACTTCAGGGCCGGGCTCCCAGGGCAGCATATACACCAAATTTCGGCGATTTTATGCTTCATTCTCGTTTTATTAGATTAGAATTAGAAACTTCCAAATTCTATCAATGAGCAAGTCTAAAGGACCCAGCGTAGCTCCTCAACCAACGATGCCGTGAAGAGTAGCAGGAACACCCCGCTTTCAATTTGCTTTACCTCACTTTGGTTCTCTGCAACACAATTCAATATAACTTTAAGCGCACCACATACGTATCCCAGTCATAATGCGTAGGAGGGGTAAGCGAGAACATGCCGTGCTGCCCCACTATGCATGCCTGGCTAGGCGACAGGATATGTAAGTATAACATACTCTACGTAAATATCAACACTCCTCTACAGCTTCAAGACGGCTCACCGCAACGTGTCAAGTTTCCTTGATCACTACCCAATCCACACTTCAGAAAGCGCATGAGGCCTTTTATAAAAATGGCCTCAGCAATTCCCGTTTCAGAGATCCCTACAGTCTCTCTCCTCTATAAGCTTGGCCGTCTCCACCCATCCACCGTCAGCAGCATCTCACCAAGCCAAGCCCTCAACGACAAGATAGCCCACATTCGCAACGATATTACGAAGCTGCAGACCGACGCTATCGTCAACGCTGCGAATGAATCTCTCCTTGGTGGGGGCGGTGTGGATGGCGCTATCCACCGAGCGGCGGGCTCTGGCTTGCTACGAGAATGTAGAACCCTCCACGGCTGCGACACTGGGAGCGCGAAGATCACAAATGGGTACAATCTTCCTGCGAAGAAGGTCATTCACGCTGTTGGTCCGATATACTGGCATACGAAGAGCAGTGGCACTCATTCGACTTTACTACGGGGATGCTATCGAACGAGTTTGGAGCTTGCGGTAGAAAATGGGTGTTCGAGCATTGCATTTGCGGCGCTGAGCACGGGAATATATGGGTACCCAAGTTCTGAGGCGGCGGAGGCGGCGATCGATGAGGTGAAGACATTTTTAGAGGGTCCAAACGGCGAGGCGATTGAGAAAGTGGTCTTCTGTAGCTTTGAGCGCAAGGACGAGGTTGCGTATGAGAAGTGGCTCCCGTGAGTATTTACGACTTTCTCCAAACCCTCTATTTACCAGCGTCTTTAGGAATGAAGGGCTAACGAACCACAGTGAATTCTTCCCTCCCACCGAAAAAGATCTCCCACAAGGGCAGCAAAAAGAACAGGAGAGCGAAGCTGAGGCCATGGCTGAAAAGCTACCCAACCCACCGACTGGAGAACTTCCAAGGGAGGCTGGGGAGCCAGAATCTAAAAAGACAAAGCATGACAACGACGACACTGACCAGGAATGGGAGACAATCTCTGTCCCGGATGGATCAGCCGAGAATGGGCCACAAGAGTCAGGAGAAGCTGGAGGTGTTTCGAAGGCCTAATGGGTTATGCCTTGCGAATCTCCTTTAGCTCTTTTGCCTGGTTTTGTCTTGAAATACACTCCTGCGTCTTTATGGTTAGCGGCAAAAGTCAGAGACGGTGGCGGCCCGAAGGCGTTGGTTTGATCGTGCTTCTCCAAGGCAATATAACGGTCTCCCCCTAGTTTGTATGGGGAAGAGATCATGGTTATCGGGTGTTATCAATCAACGAGCAACAAAATAATCGAAAGTGACTTGAGGCCGCATGCTCACGCCTCAGGCGCTCGACAATTGCCACTGTGTAAGGAACTAGAGCACACTCATACTTCAATCATGTCCGCGCTATCTATCTTAGTGGAGCCACTGATGTGTTGTACAGAAAAGGGACTCCGCTAATGATTTTCCATTTTCCGATGCATAGTTGGAAAGGAGTAAAATCCCAGATGGAAGATAAAGGGAAATATCTTTTATACAAGTTTCTCTAGTAAACGGCTTCCATGTAGCCATGAGTATGACAAGGGACTTGTTCGATGCCCTAACGTAAGACTGTCCCTCAAAATGACAAATTACACCACTACCTCCCCTATGTCAATCATGGCTGGCGTCCAAGTCCTCCCTGGCTGCGCGTTCTCCATATCACTCGGAACTCGTACCGTGCCGGGGCTATACAGATACCATGCTCTCAGCGCTGCCGCTGCTGCCCTCATCCTAGCCTCATCTAGACTACCCCCCGAGCCCTCACCAAGCTTGTCCTTTCCACTGAATACCCCTACTACAAACACTGGATGTCTCGAATGTCGGCCGGTTTCGGACACTAGCCGTGCGACGGGTGGCTCGAAGCCTTCGCGAGCACAAAGGCGCGATAGATCCCGCGTCGGTTGAGTAAAGGAGAAAAGTTCGTGCAGGGGCAAATAGCGTGGGAGAATGTGCGAGCGGAAGAAGGTTTTGGTAGTTTCACGGCCTGCGTGGAGGTATATCGCACCAACAAGGGCACGTACGAATGACGACGAAGCTTCCTCGAAAGAAACAGGTATGATGCGGCCTCGAGACTGTCGTTGGCCGGTAGGACGCCATATAGGACTCTCACCAAACTCGTCGTCGTGAATGAGACGCGAGCCTTGTCGCCGGGCCCAACTGCGCTCGTCCGTTGAGCTTTTCGTTATTCCATATCTCTCCTCGGGGTATGGCTCTTCCCCTGGTGCTAGATGCTTAAACTGTAGTAGTCCAGGGTCAACTTCCACGCCTGGCTCTGCAGCAGCCTCCAGACCCCATTCTCGCGATATAGTCGACAGCGCTTTTGTTCCCAGCAGTGACCACATGGCAGCAAATACCACGGCCAGAGGCAATCGGGGATAGTGACATATCAGATGCTCTGAAGCATAGTATGCTAGTAGATTTCTGCCCAAAATTCGCATTGCCTGGTTGTTAAACTGTGGGTCAGGATCTGCGGACCTGTGAACTAGCGTTCGAGCGAGAGTTTGTAAAGGGAGTTTGGAAGGTAAATCTAGACGGGCATGGAGGGCAGGGAGCTTGGCCGAGGAGAGAGCACGATCAGGATCTGGTGAATTTCGCTTGGAGGATAGCGGGGGCAGTTGAGAACCCAATGCTGGAGACCCGTCCTCGAAGAGAATGTCTGGGTTCGATGAACCCGCAGTAGATGTGGATTGTAACCGTATACTAAGGGCACGTCGACGGAGGTGCATACAGCATGGTCTGGCCGCAGGCACAAGATGGCCAGTCCATCGCACGAAACGTACCCCCTTCATCGACTGCTGTGCTCTCTGAGCAACTGGCTTTAGCGCATGGGTGATTGCGACACGTGAGGATAGAATTGTCGTTGCTTTCACTGACCGAGTCTCCTATTGCTTCTCTGAGCTCGCAACAGCTGCAACAAAAATTTCGGGGCGATGTTGCTGGTCAGGCACCATTATGTAAGCCGAAGCAGCGTTAGCCGCATGCCTGCGAACCCATTGATTGGTCAATGAGAAGACCCGAGACGACGACAGTGCATCCTGTGTCAACTTCGACGCATTTCAGCAATACCAAAGTCACTCAATTAGTGACCATGGTGAGTCCCAATTATGCAAACCTACATGGACAGGCACTGACATATCTATTAGGGTGGTGGCGGCAAGATTCCGTAAGTAACTCCGAGAAACCGTCTGCGAGCAGCATGGCCTAACTCCTGGCTTACCAGCTATCCTAAACACGTCTGGTCTCCCACCGGCGGTTGGTACTCACGGCCAACCAATTGGAAATCCAATACAGCCATTATGGGGGCTGTAATTCTTGGTGTCACGGCAATAGCATGGAGCGTCAGTGCGGAGAGAGAAGTACGAACAAAATTTCCCGAGGAAGGACGGTTCTTCCCAAGCCGATGGTAGGTATGCCGTGGTTTATGGCAGTAGAAAGTATAACATTTGTTGTATCAGTCTAATGGGGATATAGGTGGAGCAAACAGATAATCGAACATGAGAAAGAGACTAGAGGGAGGGGATAGTGCTCTTTCCTTGGCACACTACAATGTACATCACTTGAACAGAACTTGCATTGTTCATATGCGCATACTCTATTAGTTCCTCCTGTTCCCTTTTCCCGAAGATAGACTGTAGCACTGTCATCCTACGGCACCTGTTCCTGATACAAGCCCCAGGCCTTTAGCCTCCGTTTGTAGTCCTCGACTCGTTCGTTTACATGAACGTTATTCCATGTTTCTCCAGTCTCGTCATGACCCAACGCCGGCATACCTACTTGCTCGATCGCAAAGCTCGCAGCTACAATCCCCCAGATGGCCGCTTCCCTCAGCCTATCGCGTCCGACTTTGGTAGTAGCCCTGGCGATCCCGACAGACAAGCCTCCGAGAAAAGCGTTCCCACCCCCTGTCGGATCAACGGCTTTGTTATCTTGACTGTTGGACGTATCGGTAACGTGGAATGCAGGCAGCCACCTTTCTTTCATGGGCATGTTCGAGTGAGCTAAATAGCAACCCCTTCTCCCACAACGCACAACCATACATCCCTTTCTGTTCGATCCAATACCAGACTGTAAGAACGCTTCGCTCAATTCCTCCACCGCAGATTCATCAACACCACCACTAGGTTCAAGCGTTGTATCCCGCGCAAAGAAATTTCCCAGTTCCGCGTGGTTTGGGCTCACGATATCAACATATGTCATTGCCTTGAAACACTCATTAAGCTGTTCTGGAATACAGCGGTCGGGGACTGGCTCCCAGATAAAAAATGGCTGTGGTAGGTGGGGCCTGATCTGCTGCCGGAGAGACATAATGTTCACGACAAGATCAATGCACCTCGTTGGATTGCATACTAAATGGAAGGATTTGGCAAGAAGTTGAGAAGAGTTGAGAGAGGTGTGATCAAGGCGAAGGTTTGGAGTTAAGTACTTGAAAGCTGCGAAGGTAAGCTATGAATACCAGGAATACAATTGAGGGAATATTCATTAACCTGAAACTTATAGGACTAGAAGAATCCGCCGTAGATACTAACATGATGAGAGATGCATACCTCGAGCTTCTGACGAGCCGTAGCCATTCCACCCTCTAGTTGTCAATCTATCAGGTGTTTCGCGAATATTGCAACTGGTGCTCCAGCTAGCTATCTTCTGTCGAATCTCTTCTGGGAAGTCCGAGCCAGCGTCAACTATCCAGCCGACAGATTTTGACAGGGGCGGGGGAGATAAGAGTCGAGCACCGACTGCCGCGTAGGTCCCTGCACCACCAGGAATATTGTATACAGGTGGCCTCGGGGGCGTAAAATGTATCTCGTCCATATCTTCCATCAGCCAGCTTTCCATCTCATAGCATCGAAACAACTTCATCGAAAATCGAGAGCAGATTGGATTCGGCAAAATAATAGTGGACGTGTTGAAAAATGTATATACGCAGAATTAACAATTGCCTCATGCTTACCGATGATGAACATTCCCAGAGTACAAAAATCCATGATATTTTTATTAATATGCTGAATAGAATAATTTATTCCTCCCGTTGCTTTACGTCTGCATTGTTTCTCTTTGGTGCGGGAAAGCGGACAAATACATTTCCTACAGCGCTGTGGTTTGCTCGGTTGCTCTGCACGACGGGAGGTATCCCTGCATCGTTTACGGTAGATAGCCGGCATAGCATGTCTTGGCGCGTCATGTCCCCGTGCTTCTTGCTCTTCGCGTGTTGTGGGACAGGCCCATAAACTCACTTCACAACACATTCCTTTCGCTGCCCATTGCACCTTCTCTAGCGGAAGGTCTTGTCTTGGGTAGGTGAAAGCCCCCGCTTGCCGACCGCCTCCTCCTCCGCATATCATCTGCACTTCGTCGCCCCAATCGCTACACCATCCATCAGCCTCTTCTGAGTGATTTAAACTGACATGAGTAGATTCGGCTTCCAATCGCGCGGCAGGACCCTGGGAGCAATTGATCCTAATAAGATCTCCTCCACCATGGCCAAGGTTATGGACTCTCAGGTGGGGGAACTTCTCACTATGATGCGGAACCCCGATGTCTCCGTGGATGCGAAGATAGCTGGCATCAATGATGTGAAGAGTGGAATCAAACACTTTAACGTCCCTGACACTTCTGTCCCTCCCCTCTTCGACACTCTTCGCCTTGCGATGCAGTCTCAAAACGCAACTCTTGTCACGACTGGGTTCGGTATGCATGTACTAATCTGCTACAATGATTTCATGCTAAGGAGTCGCCAGGCACCCTCGGCCACTTATTAAAACGTCTAAACCTCCAGGAACCACGACACATTGCTTCACAAGGAGCTCGCACCATACCTCTTCTTCTTGACCGTCTTGGTGACCAGAAAGAACGACATCGTCTCTTGGCAGCACAGTGTCTTAGCGACGTCTGGAAGGCATGTCCCCTAGATGTCGAGAAGGCAATCAGGGATGTCGCATTGGCTAGCAAAAATCCACGGACAAAAGAAAACTCAATGCATTGGATTGCGAAGGTATGCTTGTTAAATGCTTGTTAAATGCTAAAGGCTAAAATTACGAAGATGAGTAAGGAGCAAGGCCTCCAGTTCAAGCCTTTTGTGCCTCGACTAGTTGAAGCTCTCGAAGATGCCGATGGGGGGGTTCGAGAAGTTGCCAAAGTCACCGTTGTTGAGCTATTTAGGTGTGTTTTGACTTGTTGATGCACGATTGTAGTTCGGCCGCGTGACTAACCCTGCATGTAGGAGTGCTCCAGGTCATGCGAAGGTGGATTTAAAGAGACAATTGACCCAGAGAGGTGTGAGGAAGACTATCGTAACGTACATTACCAGTCATCTCGAATTGTCCGCACCACTTGATTTGGATATGAAACCCCCGACGCAGGCAGATCCATATCCCGCCCCCGAATATAATGCTCAGCCTCCTGTACCTGCAAACCCTCCACCATCAGAGCACGATGCGGACAAGCTGGAGCCGGCATTTGTCGATACTCAAAGAGAACTGGAAGATATCTTCCGCTCGATGCATCCATGCTTCGAGGGCAGAGAGAGTGAACAGAACTGGATGGCTCGCGAAAAGAGCGTTCAAAAGATTCGAAGCCTTACAAAGGGGAATGCTCCAAAAGAATTCACGGCTGTATATCTCGCAGGCGTCAAGGGACTCTTGGATGGCATACTGAAGGCGGTGAATTCCCTCCGAACCACACTCTCCTCAAACGGGTGCAGCACCATCCAGGAAATTGCCAAGACTGCTGGTCCAGGCCTCGATCCAATGGTCGAGATACTTCTGCAAAATTTGATTAAGCTTTGTGGCGGCACAAAGAAAATTAGTTCCAACAACGGGAATATTACCGTTGATAAGATTCTTGCAAACGTCTCTTATCATCATCGTATTATGCAGCACGTCTTAGCTGCAAGTCAAGATAAAAATGTCCAGCCTAGGTTGTACGCTGCAGGGTGGCTGAAAACGATATTGACCACTCACGGATACCAAAAGAACCACATCGAGCACACTCAGGGGCTCGAGATCGTAGAGAAATGTATTGCCAAAGGACTTGGTGATGCTAACCCCGGGGTCAGGGAGGCTATGAGAGGTACTTATTGGGTATTCGCAAAAGTCTGGCTGGATAGGGCCGAGTTGTATGTGTCACCCCTTGTAACGCATACAGAACCATGCTAATAATCGATTAGCATCATGTCTAAACTCGACACGAACTCTAAGAAGTTGCTCGACAGACACCCTGGCAATCCCAATTCGCCGAGTAAGCCGCTAAAGGAGGCTACCGGCCCTAAGATTCCCTCAGCTAGGCCTCACATATTTTCAAGCAGTACGTCATCCGTACCTACAACTGGGTCACGGATATCTCTCAAAGAAGTTATAGCTGAGAGGAAGAGGGCCGCTGCAGTGGGGAAAGAGCCACTACCGCGCCCCGGATCGGCACAATCCACGTTTACTCCAATAAAGCCGGTAGGTGCAGCACCAGGGCTCGGCGCTGCTCCAGTGCGGCCGCTGCGGCTGTCAAAGAAAACCGATACAGTCAGACCAGTCACTGCAGATCCTTACTCGCGTCGGAATGCGAAAGTAGAGAGCCCGGCCATAAGCCCTATGAAGGCGAACGATGAAGAATTAACTCTGGTCATTCCGACCATGAAGCCTGCTACGGAAACGAAAACTCCTCTTAGAGGATTCCAAATGCTGAAGCCTACCTTTGATGCTAAATCTGCGCCGAGAATGGCTTCGCCTACGAAGCTGAAGATTAATAATGAATCTTCGAGTGGTGGAGAGGAGTTAGAGATTTTGAGAGTCTACGAGGATCCTCTGACAGCGAGTGACGACGCTGGAGCTTCGACAGACGCGCCAAGTATAGTGGAAGCCACAGCAGGACCCGTTGCTAACATTGAGATGGGCACTGGATCCACGACATCAGCATTTCCGCCAAGAGCACAATCACCGAAACCAATGTTAATTCCAAAGATAACTCTTTCCCCGAAGATAGTTCCTACGCCAAAGAGAGACACAATTGTTCCGAAAATAGCCTCGATTTCAAAAACGGTAGGTTCTCCGCGGGTTGAAGGGCCAGAACAGGCATATCGTGACGACTGGAGAAAAATCGTAGCAACAGAGACCACAAAAGTGCTACCTGAAACGGAAATACCAAAAAGTGAAATGAAGGCTCGGCGTCTCTTAGATAGTGGAATTGCCAAGATTCACTCTCGAACACTTGATGCTCACGGTTTTCGGATGTTACAAGGTCTGGCCAGAAATCACCCAGTGAGACAAGCTCTGCAAGAGAATAATGGAGAAGATATAATATACGATATTTGGAACGATGGCACGAAGCTTGGTGAGCTTTTAGTTGCCCTTTTAGACTATCTGGAGGCCCCGCTAGTAAGTCTCCAAAAGATCGCACTTTTGCCTTGGATACAAATAACTCGTATTGTAGGATGAATTTTCGACACAGTCTGCACCAGGCAAATCACAGGACTTGAAGATGCAAGCCGTAATTCTGATTAAGATCCTTTTAAAGAGACAGCGCCCTCATTTTGCTCCATATTATTCCAGTACTCTCTGTGCAATCCTCATAGCACGGAAGGACTACGACTACCAATCTCACATGGTTAGCGCATTGGAAGAAGTTTCAGAGGATGTAGTTGCATCGTGTCAACCAGCAGAGTGTATCGATCCAGTACTTAGTCTTTTAGAGACTGAGAAGGCCGCCTCTGGCAGTCAGACGACCTGCATGGGCCTTTATGTTTTAGGTGCACTTCTTCATAACACACCTCCGAACCGGTCGACGCTAGCAGAGGATCAGAAGTCTCGACTAGGCAATTTAGCAGTCCACTGCCTCAATGCGAATGATCCGGTGCTACGCCGGGCTGTCGTCCAGTTTTGTCTAGAGCTGCATGGTCTTCTACGTGGCGATTTCTGGCCGCTGGTGTCGAAAATAAAGGAGGACCATCAGAGCCTACTGATATACTATATTGCGAAGCGAGAGAAGGAAGGAGAGGGGGCAATCGTTTAGAATGGCCGTCTTGTGGTGTATTGCTCTATTCTTATTTGGGCGTCGGGTAGCAATGTTATTGATTTCTTTCACGGCGCATCATATATTCTTGGTGTTTGTATTATACTCTTCTGTGTTTAGAGCATTGTAGAAAACTCCCTGGACGACTTACCAGGTTTATTAAAGCCTAAAATTGTGGAAAGTGATCTGTATGATGATAGGGAAAATCTAACTGGCCGTTGACGCAGACGACGAAGTCCTGCTAACCGCGAAAAAGCGTCTAGCGTCAAATATAACTGTACGCCATATAAACTAAAAATTTGCTACCATAAAACGAAAAGAGACTCGGAATCCAAAGTCTCAAAATCATTCTCGCTCATACAACTACCGCTAATAATTGAGACGCCGATAATTCCGTATAGCATAATCTGGCTGACCGGACCTGACCAGTAATTCCTTAACTTTTTCGAAACTCCAAGGTTTCTTAAAGGCCGTGCCCACTTGTTCTTGAAGGAGATCACTGAGGATATGGAGAGAACTCTGCCTCTCCAGAGGCAACTTGCTCAACAGAAGAGCAACCTTATCCGCATCCGAAAGATCGGGGTGTAGTCGACCTAGGAGCGTTTCAAAATAGTAGACAAAAGTGAATGCCATGTAACCATCGCTCTCTTGCCCAATTTCCCACCTGAGGCGGTAAAACTCGCTCCAAAGCATGTCGGCGAGGCGTTTTGGAGTAGGAGTCTCTTTAGGAGCTGTTTCTGGAGCGATAGAACTGGCTTCTGGGGTCACACTCCTGGAAGGTTCTTTGATGTGACCTGCACAATCTGCTAAGCCGCTCACAGTCCTGGTGTCAGTAATCATGATGCCTAAATCATGCTATATTCTGTGGGCTCGAGAGGCGCAAAACATACAATTCTGCGTCCCTGTATTACCAGATGTGTCAGATTTTGGCTTCCCTTCCCCATCACGTCCATCCTCTTTGGGCACGAAAACAGCTTCTTCATCTATATCCCTTTCTTCGTCTAAGGTCTCCCTATAATCCTCCCAAAGTTTTGTGACTTCGTGTCCGAACAATCCTGTCCAAAATGTCTCTTCCTTATACCCCTTCTCCCTTAAGTCCTCGTTTACTCTCCTTATGGAACCCGGTCCAAACCGCTGCTCTAGATACTCCAGGAAGTACCCGGTATGTGAGTATCCTGCATCCCAACGGGAGCCAGCCGACCTCTTCCAGTGTGGTGGAGCAAGTCCGGAGCGCAAGCGGACCCAGTCCGCAATGCCTTCAATGAGGCCACCAGGAGCTGAATTGAAGGCGTCAAACTGAAAACAGTGTACCATCTCATGACATATAACGCCAAGTATCTCGTCCTGCTTGCGCTTGTCAGAAATGCCCGCAATATAATCAGTCGAGAAGTGGATCTCCTTGTGGTCATTATCAATGTCCTTGCCTGTTGTGTAGGCGACACCATCCATAGAGCGGAGAACAAGCGTTACAGAACGAGTACCGGGCGGAGAAGTCTCAGGACTATAAAGCCATCCCAGAACCCCAACAACGGCATCTCCGACAACGGTTCCAGCGTTAACGGCGTCGAGAAACTCCCGCGACCCTTTACATGTAAGGTCCTGGATCTTCAGTCGGTGTTTGATTTCTTTGGCTCGAGGATGCGGGTTGACTGGGGCTGCAGGCAGAGATTTGGACGGGGTAGATCCAGCGCGAACTGGGAGCGGGGACAGATGGGGCATGGGGTCGGAAGTAGCGGACGACATCTCTAGAAAAATCGGTGGAGGAAGCCCGGATTGTCGTGGAGAACCAGGCATAGATGCTGGATATAAATAATTGCGATGGTATGATTATTGTTGAAAAAGTCTGTGTATGAGAGAGAGTGCGTGTAAATGACTTGTATATGTAGAAAATATATGAAGTTGCTTAACGTTGCTAAATTGTACTTACTCTTGTAGGTGGTGGACGGTACTCTAGATATATACATACGTGTGCTTAGATATGAGCTTTGTATAGCTGCATAGCGAGGTTCGACTCATTCCTTCAAAATTGGCAAGTGCCGGGTAAGCACATGTGACAACCTTGGAAGTTTTTCTGGAGCATCTCCTGGAACACGATATCAACAAGCTACAGCTGCCACTTTCACCCAGGCGTTTCCACCATGCGGCGAAAGTTCCATGCTCTGAAGAAGCCGGTACAGATGTGCACTCCCGACACAGGCCACTGTCTATAATCGCTAACGTCCATTAATTGCAGAAAATCCGGCAATCGTGGAACAAGCATAACCTGTTCAACCTTTCCCAATGGCAGACTCCGAGTTGGAGGAACCGAACGTTTTTCCAGCAGAAATGGGCAGCAAAATCGATTACACGCGCGTATCATGGTGAGCAGATCCGGGAGAAGCAGTGGCAGCGCATGTTCCGCCCTCGACTGGCATCTGTCGTTCCAATGGATCACCGATATCTCGCAAGGTTTGACGGCAGTGAGCAGGCACTTGGAAGGGGCTCTGGGCTAGATACCAGACCAGACAGCTCAAACCAAGGGGATCTACCCAGCAAATATCCCGCAAAGACGCCGTATATGAACATGGTTTATGCACCCATAGAGCGGAGACTCGACACTGCTATTTTCCGTGCATTGTTTGCTAGCAGCGCGAGACAAGCAAGGCAGTTCGTTGTGCATGGATTTGTGAAGGTCAATGGCAAAAAGGTCTGTCTTCGCCCTGCCAGCCTCCAGTGCAGTTCATAGCCGCTAACACTCGTAACTGACTAGATGATCTATCCAGGATACATGCTAAATCCCGGAGATATGTTCCAAGTCGATCCCGAGCGTGTCCTCTTCGCGACTGGAGCCCCAAAGACGACAGGTCAGGCTCGCGGTGGGCGTAAGAAGCTTAGACGAGAGGGAATTTCGTCTGAAGAAGAATCAACTCCGGAGAATGTTACTAGCGAAGAACATGCAATAAAATCTGAGGCTGGCAGTGAGGGAACAGACGTCGACTTGTCAAGCTTGTCGATCTCAGACTCAGCAGCGCCCAACTCGATTAATCCGGTGGCCGATCTAGTCGCACGCGCCCGGAAAACATTCATTATGACCGACGAACAAGACCTCCCCGCAAAACGGAAACAAGCCTTTCGATCACTCAAGAGGTCCCTTAAAGCCCTCCTTTCTAAGGGAGGCGATGCCGCTGCTTCCACGATAACGGCCTTCGAGAAGGAACTCGATAGCTTCAATCAAACGGCAAGTGAGCGTTCCACTTCGGAGACAGAACTACCTTCCGCCAAGATAGATGCTCGCAAAGTTGCCAAAGAGACCGAAGCCCTTAAGAAATGGATGCAGGAAGTGAGGGAGAACCCCATAGACGCGCGCAAGCCTTACGGAACCCCGTGGAGGCCGAGGGATTACATGAGCGCCTTCGCTTTTATCCCGAGATATCTTGAAGTCAATCAGAACATATGTTCGGCAGTCTACCTAAGACATCCTGTGGCGAGACCTGGGCTTGCAGAAGTAAGTTCTACGATCTTAATTTGAGTACTATGCACTAATCCTTCGTCCTTTAGGTTCCGGGTCCTTTCAGCCAAGAACTATATCAATTGGCATTTAATTGGTATCTTAGACGTGGGCGTTGATTGCCATGTATACTAAACCCATTCTTGCATTTGAGGTAGAGGGATTCTCTCCTTGAAGCACTTTGTACGATACTGTATAAACAATAGAATAACATCTTTATTCCGCTTGGACTGGACTTACTGTATCACGTCTTAATCTTAGAGCAAGAGCTTGGAATTGTATATGCGTAGAATAGTACAGGCAATGAAGGGTATGACTATGCTATAAATTCCAACTACCGATAAAGACGGTTAAAACCACTTGCGAAGAGATCATTCCATCACTTGCACGCACTATCGCACTAACTCGTATGTTCCACAATCTCACTGACCAATTTTCCATTCTTGACAGTTGATTTGATC
Source organism: Nothomitra cinnamomea (assembly GCA_022345685.2). Classification (NCBI taxonomy): domain Eukaryota; kingdom Fungi; phylum Ascomycota; class Geoglossomycetes; genus Nothomitra; species Nothomitra cinnamomea. Next base: position 50,259 of record JAJDMX020000008.1, on the reverse strand, counting down.
TGCTCAGGGACGGGGCACTCTTTATAATCGCCATCGTCGTCTTCAGGCGGAACATTGATATTCACGCTCGTGCATTTACTGGTGAATATTTCCGTTGCTAGACTGTCTTTGCTCAGGTAAATTGTGGCGCTGTCAACCTGATCTAGCAGAATAGTCGGTAAAGTTCCGAGCACCTGAAGGGCAACGTTGGGTGATTTTATAATGTCCACGACTGAAACGAGAGAGTCAATGATAAGAGAGAGGCGTGGCGACCCGTCAATAGATATAGCATTCGCCTTGCCATTGACACGGATGGTTGTACTACGACATTTCGAGATGAGGATAGAGTGCGAGAGAGTCGCATCAATAGTAATTGTCTCCGGCTCGTTGTCGTAATTTTCCTAGAAGAATTAGCGAAATGAAAAACCGGTGGGCTATGGGAGCAGATTTTACAATGAACCACTTGTTTCCGGCCAACTCCTTCCTGTGAGGTTTCTTCGTGCGCATACTCTCCGGCTTCGGTTTCTTCCCAGGGGGAGCTGGGCTCTTGCCTCTTCCGGAGCCTGCGCTCCCGTTACTGTCACTCCGTGTTGGCACAGGGGCGGTGGTCCGGAGTGAAGGGTTCTTGTGTGTCATCTGAGATTTATCCACTTTCTTTAGTCCAGCAGTAACAGCTTCGCCTTTACTCAACTCCTGGAAAAGGGCATCCATAGGTGCACCCGAGCTTTTAGCAGCAGGAGGTGGGGTGTTCTCAAATGTGGGAAGTGGTGGAGGCGGCGGCGGTGGAGGGCCACCAGCTGAAACCAGGGCAGCACTCTGACTCGATTCAACCTGTTTCAATGCCTCCTTCGCATCTATGCCGTCTTTGTTGTTCCAGGTGACACCGCTAACGTAATGTTGCTTCACGTACTCGGTAAGAGACTTAAATATTTGATAGTAGGACTGAACCCAGTCGACATGTTTCTGATCCCTAGCTTGGAGTCAGCATATCTAATTTCTGACACAAACACAGCCAAGGCGAGCATTCTTCGAATTTGGTGTCTGGACGATGAAACATACTTTTCCCTATATTCCTTCAGGACCCGATTTCCGTAAAACTGTGCACCAGATAGAATCTCCCCCAAGAAGCTTGCGGGTCTCGGCTCATATGTAATCCAGGACAATGCGCTGATTCCTTCAGAGACCGTACTAAGATGGTTGAACAACGGGGACCCTCGATTAGCTTCTCGGATATCGTTGACTACACCCATTTGCTTCTGAAGGTCCGTTAATATTTCCATGTAAATGGGAGAGGCAATGTCTGGTTTCTTTGCTTTGGTTGTTATGACGAGAAACTTCCGTTGAGCGGAAAAGGCCCGGGAAACGGCTTTCGCCTTGAGCGATTGCAAAATGTTAGCTGCCCGGCTGCATTATGAATTGCCTAAGTGGTTTCGAAGGCTCCCGAGCTATGACCTGCTACACACCTGTTCTGCGACCAAGCCGCCCAGTCCTTCACTCAAGCTAGCATACTTCTTCAAAGCCCCATCTATCAGCTTGTCAAAGTCCTCAATACATTCAGGAAGTGGCTCAGGCTGTGGAGCCGCTTGCACAGGGGTGGACGGGCTAGATCCCACGGCCCGCCCTGCTACCAGCCCATTCGACGTGGAAGCTGCGGGGGCTCCATTGGTAGTGGCGGCAGGATCTATAGTAGCTGCCGCCATATCCTCCAGGCGTGAAGTAGCAGCTTCGAGCCTAATCACCGAGTCAGCTATCGGCAGGGCGACTGGCGAAATGCGTGTGGTGGGACTTTTCGACGCAGCAGTAAGTGATCGCAGGGGTCTATGGTGCAGAGGCAAAGAGTGAAGAGCGTGAAGTATGTTTACTACGCACCGCTTGATCAGAGTAGTGAAGTTGTGCATGTTTGCTACAGCCATTGTTGATACAGCTAACGCAGCTGGCGCAGTGAATTTGAAGGGTGGCTGCTGTTAATTCGGCAAGATGCAGGTGCGGAACCACAAAGATCTGTGAGATGGTGTAGAAGAGAGCTTGGGGGCTTTGACAGAAGACTGGACAGATCCGAGTCTGGGTAGGGCAACGGCGAGATTATCGGTGTGTTTGTTGCGTTGGAACCCACGAATGGAAGTAAAGTTCAAGAGAGCAAAGTAATTACGAGCACTCGGGAAGAAAGTCAGGGTGTTAATTCTAGTGTCAACGGTGGCTTACCCGGCTCGCATCGTCGAGCTCGCATATACTTCTATTATATTTCCATGTTCCGTGACGCACAAAAATACTCGTGCAACAGTTACTCATCTGATCGGTAGCAGTGGCTGCTGTCCAGTCGCTCCTCGTACCCGATCTTTCAGAGAGTTTTACTGCGATCATTCAGAGAGACCGTATCTCTGTACGGAGTACGCCTAGAGCATTAGTATGCAGTCTTTCCGAGTTATTGTCGAATATTGCTAATTGTCGAAGCTCGGTCCCAGCCTCGACCATTTTGCACTCGACTCTTCAACCCCACCACCCCACTTCGTCTTTTTCGACACCAACGACTCCAAAAAGCCCCCAGCAGCAATCACTTCTAGTCGAAACACCTCTCGCAGTATAATTACAGCTTCGTATTTGGTCAATTTCTTGCTACAAGCTAGCTCAATACTAAATCTATTGCTCTTGCCAACCCGTAGACAGACCCAATGGCAGATGCTTCTGCAGAGCAGGTCGCGACTGGGACATTGAAGGCTGGAGGAAAGCCGGTTGTAGCTACTGATGAGGGGCTAGCGGGAGCCAAGGCGAAGGGCGAGAGCAACTCTGCTGGTCAAGAAAATGAGTTAATCCCCACTGTTGGGGCAGAGCAACCGGTCGTCGATGCGAAGTTGAAAGATGTAAACGTGACAGGTGAAGATCAGGGCAACGGTGGCACCAAGACGAATGGCAGTAGTATAGTTGAATCTGCGGAGAAGGCTCAGACTGACGCAAAGGACAATACTCCAGAGCAGCCGGGGAAGTCTACTCAGAAGAAGAGAGAGAATAAGTCCAAATTTGATCCCTCTTTGGCGGAAATCAGCAGCGATCCAGAGGAGATCCGCAAGCAGGTGCGCTTTCATAGCAGCTGTATCCTACTAAGCGCTAATCTTTTTTCGATGGTAGGTCGAATTTTATTTTTCTGATTCCAATCTACCTATGGATAAATTCCTCTTCGCGAAAGTTGGCGGTGTGGAGAATAAGCCAGTTAGTATTAAGATGATTGCATCCTTCAAACGTATGCAGCGGTTTCAGCCATACGAGGCTATCGTCGCTGCCTTGAAGGACAGCATATTTTTGGACGTTACAGGAAAGGAAGAAGTCAGGCGCAAGGTGCCTCTTGACCCAGCCGCAACAGGGGAGACCGCCCGTGAAGCTTACACAAAATGGGAGGACAAAACTATGGATAGGAGCATTTACGCTGTAAGTACGCCATTTGTTCCACTGAGGTTGCGACCCTTGGCATCCGCAGAGCATGCACAGCTGACGACCGTTTGTTCCGAAACGTAGAAAGGATTTGGAGAAGAGACACCCACAACCCAATTCGAGATCGAAGCTTTTTTCGCCCCTTATGGTCCGACAAATGCTATCCGTCTCCGCCGCACACTAAATCGTACCTTCAAAGGCTCCGTTTTTGTCGAATTTCAGGATACTGCTACGCAGCAAAAGTTCATTACACTTGAACCGAAGCCCAGGTGGAAGGGCGAAATTGAGCTTCTGTGGAAGACTAAGAAAGATTATGTCGATGGAAAAGCTGGAGACATTAAGTCTGGAAAAATCAAGGCGAGCGGGTCATTCCAAGGAAACCGCAATGGGCTGAAGGATGGAGCAGGCAAGGGTGACTGGAAAAAGAGGCGTGAGAATGACCAGAAGAGCGGCTTTAGAGGGGGGAGAGGTGGCAATAGAGGAAGAGGCGGACGAGGCGGACGGAGAGGCAGCGGCGGCAGAGGCAGAGACGGAAACCGTAGAGATGGTCGCGATAAACAGGAGACAGACTCTCAGTACGTATTTACGGTCTATTGGTTTCCATTTTCTTAATCTAACAGCACTCTAGCCAAGTTCCTCAGTTGATTACCTCCACACCCGATACCATGCCTCCACCAAACCGTCACGTCCCGGATTCGACCCCTGCAGCCGAAGGCAGCAAGAAACGCCTTAGAGACGACGGTCTCACAACCTCCGAGAATATCCCGGGTAATAAGAAGCCGAAGGTCGAGGCAAGTGTTGCACTGGAAGCCGGTACATAATCACCACTCTCTATTTTCGCTCTTATGAGCTATTTGATGCGAACTCTGAGTTTAATACATTATGGCTATGAACGTAACGAGAAGATGATCTTGCGAGGGCGCCATGTAGCTAAGCATTCTTCCGCTCAAAGCACTTGCTCTTGAGCGTCTTTCAACATGGAGGTTACCAAGACTACAGAAAAATAAAATTCGAATAATCTTTACCATTACAAAGCTACGTTCGCTGCCCTTGTAATCTTGGGACAAAATCTTCTAGCAATTTTAATACACCTACACTGCGTAGTGTCGCCTGATTTTGACAGTTACAAAGGCAAGAAGACCTGGGAGAAACGTATTTTTAGTGAATCTATTTACCATGACCTCATAATTCATCCCTCGCCTCTTTATCACCGCAATAAAATCCTTCCCTCGCAAGCAAACATTTCCGTAAAGCGAAGAGCAAAAAGAGATATTTTTCACGAGAATGATTCTTGGATATCCTGACAATGCAAATTCCTCCTAGGGTACAAGGAAGATGTGGCTGAGAATGTTCGACGCAAGTGAACTCCGCTATCGCAAAAACTTGAGATCAGTCAAAGTACAAAAACGACCACGGAAACTACCCCAATGCATCTACCACCAGCAGTCGTGGCCATCAAGAAAAATGACACGAAGCCCTCCGCTGCTTAGCCCAGGCCAGCCAAGGTAGCAACCAGCTGACCCTTGTCATATTTAACATACTTCCCTTTGCCTTTGTCGAGCTCGTGGTAGCGATCCCAGAACCTCCCGTACAGCGGTTCGATCATAGCTTGCACCTCCCGCGCCAACTGTCCCTTGACCTGTGGCTCCATGTTTAGCTGCTTGTGCTTCGAGACTAGTTCGTCGAAGCTTGTGTTGAAGGACTTGAATTTCTCTTTGAGGGAGTCCTTGTCCCGCGAGCTGAGGCCTTTGATGATCTCGGCGCTGTTGATGGAGACTGCGGAGCCTGAAGGCGGACGTTGGCCGGCGCGGTTGGTGTAGGTCACGTCGAGGAGTTGCGCCGAAGGGTCCTTCCAGGCGTCTAGGTAGAGACTAATGCCTTTCTTGCGCCACGTTTCGATCCGGGAAATCCAGTTGCTTGACATGATTGGCTGGAGGTCCGACGAGCGAATCATCCGTTCAATGACAGCCACATTGTTCGCTATGAAGACGCCTAGAAGGCTCTTCCCTTTGAGAAGGGTGCGTGCCTTGGCTTCCAGGGGCTGCAGGAGGGCATCGATGGTGTCGCTGGAATAATGTGCAAGCAACTGACGACCGTCGGCGCCGACGTCGAATCCTTTCCCGGCATTGGCTGGGGTGCTTGTGGTTCCTGTAGAAGACCAGTTTCCATCCCCAAGCGCAACCATAATAGTGGTCAGAGGCGAGATATATGCCGTCATTGTTTGGAGACGAGTCATGATCTCGGAAGTCAAGGGAACCGCAGCACCATCGAGAGGGAGGGCCGGGAGGGTGGAGGCGCGGCGTCTTGTGTCGTCCAAGAGCTCGCCGAGAGAGAACTTGGCTGTCTCACGAATTGGCTTGAGGGTTTCCTGAAAGTCATCTTTGAGCTCGCCAGTTTTCTCGACCAGGCGGAACGACAGAGACGAGATGATTTCAATTATCTCGTATGCAAGGAAGCAGTCCGTCGTAAGATTGGTTTTAATATGGCTGTTCAACTCTCGGAGGGTCTTTGCGAATTCTTCGAATGCATTACGGACCGTGATTGCATAGACCGGGCCCCAGTGCTCGCGTGGGAAAAGCTGACAGGTGTTCTCATATTCTGCGAGGAAAATACCCTCAATCCCAGAGGCGTAAGTGCCTATGCCATTCGTGCCCTGTCTGTATATAGCATCCGGTGTCTTCTTTTTGGTAGTATTTACTGACGCGGCTGCAAGATTCTGAAGAGTGCTAGATATATAAGGACCCCGAATCTCGCTGAATATCTTAGCCGCGGAAGGTAGAGCGCCGGGGGAATTGTCTGATTGAAGATGGACTAGAGACGAAGCGCAAAAAGTACTGATAAGAGACAGCCGGGAAACTTTATCCTGAGGTATGGTTGGAAACGGAAGTTCTAATAAACGTTAATAGGAAAGGTAGCACAGGACATATTGAGGGTGAGTAGTCTTACGCTTTGTTATATAATGTAATGGTTCTACTGGCCTTACGTCTTCTCGCAGTAAGTCGCGAAATACGGTCTCTAGTTGCTGTGTTCCAGACTTGAGCAACTTTGTCAGCTGAGCGACGGCATCTCGACCTGCGCGCATATTTAAAGATCTTAGTTCCGACAGAGCAGCATTTATCCGTTTCGAAGACGCCAAGTAGTCAGACAGCCCTGTCTGTTGAGGACTAGGTGACAATTAGTCTGAGGCAAGTATACAATTGTCTGGCGTTGACTACTCACCCAGCCCGAATGATGTCTTCTTCCCTTGAAGCAACTTCTAGAGGCTTTAGCACACGATCAATCTCCGTAATCGTGCAGTCAATATCTGCGATTAGCCACAGTTAGATAAAAGGACTCATTACAAAGCTAGTGCTTTAGCGTGTTTGCTCGAGCGGACGCATGCAACTCACTCGTGCTAATAGTTTGTAATCTCTGAGTATTCCCATGAATTGGTCTGATGAGTTCTTGGACGTTGTCTGCGCTTGACTTCAGACGAGTCAGAGAGCCTTGTATTTTGTTTGTTAACAGCTTCGTGTTGGACAATCGCGACATGAGGACTTCGACTTCTGCAGAGTCTTCCTCATCGGATGTACCACGACCTCGAAGCATCTTGATATAGCTTTCCTTGCTTTCCGTTTATAACTTCTGAAAAAGCCTTTCTTCCCGGAATTTGGAAGTCTGGTGCGTTCCGAGGAAGGGTGTTCGACAGGCTCAGGACGAGAGGGGAGTTCTTCTGTGTCGTCGGCCTTTTTAAGTCCGTTCGGTTTCTCTTCAAAGGCACCTACTGGGTCAAGACTTGGGGTCGTCAATTCTTGAAGCTGAGGAAGAAGCTCTGTTCTCTCTCTGCCGCCTCTGGTTTGTGTCGGTTTATCCTCGTCGAGCTCGACAACTGCGTTAATCTTCCGGTAACTGGTACTAGGTTCGTAACGTCGATATCCTGGATGATTACATAAGGGATCGAAGAACGCGATGGACTCTCTGATCAGTGGTTCTCTAATCAACGGCGGACTTAAGTTCCTTCTTAGCAATGGCCCGTTGAAGCTGGGCTGGTTGAAGTTGATGGAACTCTGACTATAGCGAAATCCAACGGTCTCCTGGGGCTGGTCGTCTTTACCCGAGCTTCGGGCTTCAGACCGACGCGAGATTAGCTTGCCAACCCCACGGAACATTCTTTGTCCGACTCCGTGCACTAACGTGATAAGGAAAGGCGTGTCTTGATGAAGTTGCGACTGTGAGTGGCTCGGTTAGCAGAGCCTCCTGTCCTGGGCGGTGAGGTCTTTGCCGAGACCTAACGGGATTTCGACGGGATTTCAACGGAAACGACGTCACGTCACATGCTTGCGGAACCCTATCGGGCGGCGCCCGTGAAATCCTGTGGGGGCTTAGTATCTGGGACGTATCGAACACATTGAACAGATTGCTGCACACACCTTTCCTCTTCCTGTTCTTTGCAATGCGCATTGCAACTTGTCGCTCCTTTACTCCAACATGCCGTTCTACCTGTCGACGCTCCCTCAATCCCAGGGTTAGAGCAGTGCGGCGCTCGTCAGCTACACCAAACCCTGCCGCGGCACTAAATATGGCATCGTACAGAAATGCGGCTCAAATTGGCGTCGTGGCCGTGATGGGCGGGACTCTCTTCTATGTTCTCTACACGAATGGTTATATCCAATCGCTTCCCGCGACACGCCTACGCAATGAGAGTAGCAGTGATGCGCGCAGATGGCCCAAGGTGGCTGCCACGACGGCGGCGAAACGGAATGCCCCTGGCGATCTAGAAGCGCAGGGAGAGGCAGTTGAGAGGAAGGATGCTGAGATTGCCAAAGACAGCGCCCAAGAAGCTGCAACCGCAAGTGTCCCTGCTCAAGCTTGGGATGCCATTGCAAATAACTACGCACTGGCGCGAGATTCAATTACTGGCCTCCAGTGGCCTTCATTTCCCGATAACTTTGCCGAGTATATAGTCCCGGAATGGGTGCGAGTATTGCCAGAGCATGTCTCGAAGCTACAACGCGAGGTCTCAATGGAGCCAGGTTCGTTGTCGCATGAGGTTTGGGAAGAATCTGAGGACGCCGATGTGAACCCAGAGATACTATGGGATGCAAAAGTGCGGGTTTCAAATGACTTGTGTGCCGAGGAAAATGCATTTCTAGGGAAACGCAGAGCATCTACGAGGACAGCGCTGGCGCAATATCTAGGCTTACCTGACGAGGAGGTCCATCCCGACGACGTTCCAACTATAGCAATGTGTAGTTCAGGAGGAGGACTTCGCGCTTTGGTTGCTGGAGCAGGATCCTACCTCGCGGCTACCGAAGCGGGCCTCTTTGATTGTGTAACGTACACTGCTGGAGTGAGTGGCAGCTGTTGGCTGTTATCGTTATTTTATTCATCACTGGCCGGCCAGAAATGCGAGAAACTGGTAGGTCATCTGAAAGCTAGACTCGGCGTGCATATTGCTTTCCCACCAGCGGCGCTTTCTCTGCTGAATACTGCTCCAACAAACAAGTATTTACTGCGGGGAACGATTGAAAAGCTCAAAGGTGATCCAGAGGGTGACTTGGGGCTAGTAGGTATTTATGGATTACTCCTCGCAGCACGCCTCTTGGTCCCACGGGGAGAGCTCGACGTGAAGGTCGAAGACTTGAGAATCTCGAATCAACGAACTCACGTTGACAACGGCCTAAATCCGATGCCCATCTATTGTGCCGTACGACATGAGATTCCGCTAGACGAAGCAATCAGAGACTCTGAAAGATACTCTGGCGGACCTCCGGAAAGTGCAAAGGAGATAGCCAAAAAGGAATCGTGGTTTCAATGGTTCGAATTTAGCCCGTACGAGATGTGGTGTGAGGAGCTTGAGGCCGGCATTCCGACCTGGGCTGTCGGCAGACACTTCCAAGATGGGAAGAACATTCCGCGGGAAAATGGACTAGGCCTACCAGAGCTGAAACTTCCCCTAATGCTGGGGATTTGGGGCAGCGCATTCTGTGCAACGCTCAGGTATGTATATGTTTGGATGGTGGTGCTCCTGGACTAGAACCTTTGCTTACTTCAACTTCAGTCACTACTTTAAAGAAGTTAGACCGGTTTTTCGCAGTATGATAGGGTTTGGGGGCCTCGATCAGATGATCGAAGCTCGCAATGACGAGTATATCAGGATCCACCCGATTGACCCAGCATCAATTCCAAACTATGTGCTTGGTATGAAGGATCGGTTGCCTGCCACTTGCCCGGAAAGCATCTTCAAGGACAGTCATTTGAAATTGATGGATGCTGGAATGTCAAATAACCTGCCCATTTATCCTTTGCTTAGACCCGGCCGAAATGTAGATATACTCATCGCATTCGACGCATCGGCAGACATCAAGACTGAAAATTGGCTTTCTCAGGTAGATGGCTATGCCAGGCAGCGGGAGATCAAAGGTTGGCCAATTGGCGCCGGATGGCCGAAAACCTCCGCAAAGGCCAATGCTGAACAGATGGACGCTGCGCAAGCGACTTCAGCACAAGATGCCGTCGAGAAGCTCACAAAAGCGCAAGGCGGTAACACCGCACAGCCAAAGACAGCAAAGGAGCTTCAAGAAAAGCGTGAAGTGGAGGACGACTTAGGGCCTTGCACCGTTTGGATTGGCAGCACTCGGGAACGTCGGGATCCTGACGAACCCCCTCGCTCGAAGAAGGTGGAGGAAGGTAAGGAGTTAATGGAACCTGATGCGGGTATCGCCGTCGTGTACTTTCCGTACATTCCCAACGAGAAAGTTGTCGGAGTCGACCCAGACACGAGTGACTTTATGAGCACCTGGAACTTTGTATATACGCCAGAGCAAGTTGACAAGGCCGTTGGCTTGGCACGGGCGAACTTTGAAGATGGCCGGGAGATGACGAGGAAGACCATTCGAGCAGTGTATGAAAGGAAGAAAAAGGCAAGAATGGAGAAGGAAGAGCACGAGAGAAAGGAGAGGTGGCGCAAGAAGCTAAGATTGGGAACTCTGGGAAGGAAAGGACACGGAGATCACGGAGACCATTTCACTTGATATCGAGGCTATCGCACGGCTTGGTTATGTTGCATGTCTGCTATGAAATCTTTCTGATAGGGGAAGGTCTTGGGCTGAAGAGCTAGAACAAACTGTGGTCGTGACGCATTAGATATCGGAAATTTCGACGACACTTATGTTAGAAGGATGGTAGAACGGATTTTCTTAGATGAGAGGTTTCAACCGTTCTTGCATAGACGGTCCACATGTGGGTGTATGTATGCGCATAAATATTGACCTGTAGAACTATAAATACTCTAAATACGTTAAATATATATGGTCTTCAACATCGCGTACGCACAGAAGCGCTGTGGTGGATTATTTGTCAGGGCAGCTAGCTATCCGATAGCCGAGCGAGAAGTTTATCCGGCCCGAAGCCCAAGCTCCTCCGGATCACTTTGCGCGAAAAGCCGAGTCGGTAAATTCTTTTTTTTTGCGCCGATCAAAGTGAGCATATTTTGTGAGCAAGGGTTCAAGCAACGCCTTGTGAATATTTGCTGACTTCCGACGTCAATCCAATTATAAGGTGTGGTCATTATGGATAATCGAACCGTGGGCGTATTGGGCGGTGGGCAACTTGGCCGCATGCTGACTGAAGCTGCCCACCGCATGAATATCAAGATAGCTGTTTTGGACGCTGGGACTTCGCCCGCCAAACAGATCAACGCCAGCGAGTCCCACATCAATGGTTCCTTCGCCGACCCGGACGCCATACGAGAACTGGCCAAGCAGTGTGATATCCTCACCATCGAGATTGAACATGTCGACACCGAAGTTCTTAAGGAGATCGAGCTGGAAGGCGTCGAAGTAATACAAGGTGGAGAAGCCGTAAGGAAAAAAGTCAAGACGGAGCCAAATTGGCAAACAATTCGAGTTATCCAAGACAAGTACTTGCAAAAGAGCCATCTCCACTCTTTGGAGGTTCCGACGGCTCACTCGATAGCACTGCCCTCGAACTCTGTGGAGGCATTGGCAGAGGCAGGGAAGAAGCTAGGATATCCGTTCATGCTAAAATCGAGAACGCAGGCCTACGACGGTCGAGGGAATTTTCCTGTCAAGGATGCTACGAATATACCTGCCGCCCTTGAGGCACTGGGGAAACGGCCGCTTTACGCGGAGAAGTGGGTTAAATTCAAGGGTGAAGTGGCTGTGATGGTGGTCAAGATTGGCGACAGGCCGTTGCCTTGTAATGACGAAACAGTATGGAAATCTGATACACTAGCATACCCGGTTGTTGAGACAGTACACGAGAATAGCATTTGCAAAACGGTGTTCGCATCCTCTCATCCTACGCCCCTTCTATCGGAAGATATAGCGAAGAAGGCCGAGGCGATGGCACGGAAGGCAGTTGCAGGCTTCTGGGGAACTGGCATTTTCGGGGTGGAAATGTTCGTTACGGATGAAGGTAAGTTTGCAGTCTATTGTTATCGTCTAAAGCATTATTGGGGCTGCCGTATGTAACTTGTATGTACGCGGAGTAGATGATATCTTGATCAATGAGATCGCGCCTCGCCCGCACAACTCAGGCCATTATACAATTGAAGGCTGTTATATTTCTCAATATGACGCTCACCTTCGCGCAATTCTCAGGATGCCATTCCCCAGACCCGAACCTCAGGACATCGCCTGGTCTCCTTCTACCAAGCTGAAACCCAAGACAGCAGCAATTATGTACAACATCTTGGGTGGTCCCCGCCCTGATTCTCACATATCACTTTGCAGAGTGGCGCTCGTTACTCCTGGAGCAAGTCTGCATCTGTACGGGAAAGGGGACGCACGGCCCGGACGGAAGATGGGTCACATCACAGTCATTGCCGAAACACTTGCACAAGCTAGAGAAGCGATTGAGCCGCTTAGACTCTGCGATATACAGTCGACAAATGCAGTTGCTGCAATGCCTAATATTGGGCTCAGCATCCCCGCACGACCGATATCACAGTCACAAGCACTTGTAGCGGTAACCATGGGCTCAGACTCAGATCTGCCGGTGCTTAAACCTGGCATCGCTCTACTCCGCGATTTAGGTATCCCCTGCCGCGTAACGATCACGTCTGCCCACCGTACGCCCGGACGCATGATTGCCTTCGCAAAAGAAGCTGCATCGAAGGGCATCAAGGTCATCATTGCGGCTGCAGGCGGAGCTGCCCACCTCCCGGGAATGGTGGCTGCGAATACCCCTTTGCCCGTGATCGGTGTGCCTGTCAAGGGAAGTACATTGGATGGAATGGATAGCTTGCTGAGTATTGTGCAGATGCCTGTAACAACTTCCGGCCCGAAGCAAAACTCAACGGACTTTGCTGACCGTGCGGACAGAGAGGCGTACCAGTCGCTACCGTTGCCATCAATAATTCGCTTAATGCAGGTCTCTTGGCGGCGCGAATTTTGGGCACGTACAATGAAGAAATACGACTTCGGGTCGAGAAGTACGCCGGAGACATGGAAGCTGGGGTAAACGAGAAGATTGATAGGTTGGAAGCAGAGGGATGGGAGCAATATGTGGCCCCGACATGATGGTGAAGCTGATGCATCTCGGGAACAAGTGCTTTAAAGTAATAGCCCCAGAGTGCATCCCGATGCTTCAACTCAGAGGAATAATTGTTCGAGGCTTATTAAAGGCGTACAAAACCATACTATGGTGCGTGTTCATGGGTGACCTTCCCCGCGACCTCGCCATGCCCCTTTCGGCAAGCTATTACCCTATAGCGAAATTCTCTGCGCGTCACGCTTCAGCATCTGATCCATCATCCGTGACTTGTTTTTCCCGCGATGGCGTTCTTCGGACGAAACGCTTAATGGTATGCAGAAGGTGGTAGATTGTAATTGGAAGAAGCGACGTCAGGTGGCGACGGAGCTGAAATGAGATGTCGACGCTTAAACGCTCAACCGCCATCGTGACCTTCGACGACGAAGACAGAGCGTGCAGCGATGGCACGGGAATGTGCGCTGTTCAGCAGCATACGGACGATGCTCGGCATGAATTGCCTCAAGGATACTCCGTACACTTGCTCAGGTACCCGATGCCGGTTGGATCCGTGACGAAGGGAAAAAGCGGATCGAATATACGCTCCCTGAGCATAAACAAACCCGAAGCACGGGGCTCGCTGAAACGTTTGAGGGTTACTGTTATGTCACGACATCTCGTAGTAGCTTCAAGTATAAGAGCGGCCTGCGTCTCTCGCTGCTGGGCAGACTGTAGATAGATATACCAGCACATATCGCATCAATCGTCAATATAGGACAGAGCATCAGCACGGGCGCAGCAGATCATATTCTTGTTTAGAGACGCTTGCTGTTTGATGATCGCTTTTTCCTTGCCCTGCATCGATCCATTTATAGACGCCGCCACACGCAGCCGCTGCCAAGCATTGTTCACCGCCTAATCCTAGACCAATTGCTGGCGCCGTTTTTCGCCGAACCATCGAAGGCCCGCTGCATCGGGTGGAAAAGAAAACAAAAAGAAGGCAATAGCTCGTACGTCAGGCTCTCCGCCAGCGCCCCGCGATATTCCCGCAAGCTTCCACTGCAGAACTTTGCAGGCCTTTTGTGACTGGCCTCTTTGAGCATGGTTTAGTGCGCAGCTGCAGTTTGCGGATTAACCCCGACTGCCAGTCAGTTGCCTTTATAGGCGAATCGGTGCAGGGATCGGAGCCACGGCCCATCCGTGGTGATTTTTCTAAAGCGGTAGCTTGCTTGTGTCCCGCTTCACCAGATCCCACTTTGTTCGGGCGGACATTTGCCTTGGCACCGTTCATACCCCTCCACTGTTGGAAAACTTTCAGCGAGTGTCAGAGCCGCTCAATTCACCTCGCAGATGCTAATGAAGAGTTTGCGTCCAGTTACGTAACATACCGCTTTACCACTAAAGCTGATCACGCTTTCAAATCTGGCGTTCTGGTATAACTGCTAGAACCGGCTCGCTTCCACTCCACCGCAACACAACTCGCAGTCTATCGAGCTACAGCTTAGACTACTCGCAAATCATGGCGACCGCAACACCAACTATGCCGCACAACAAGGTCCTCGATCACGCCCTTCGGTCACCCGGCCGGCATCCTTCACCTCAACCGACTCACATGAGCTTGCCAGACCGGAATCAGAATAGGATTCTCCATGACCAGAGTCCTGGCTATGAAGCGCCAAAATTTGAAGGGAAGGAAAAACAGATGGAGCAAGGTGAGCTTCTCTATGGCCTAAACGTGTACCGGCATTTTGCTGCAGTCCACAAACACCGAATCGTCACATTCGGGACAGACGTCTCATTGAAGATTCAGCTAACATGTGAATGCACCAGTCATGGACCAGATCGAAGAAAAGGGATTCATTCCTGCGGATTTTATTGAAACGGAGACCCAGTGGTTCTACGACGACCTCGGGATCGACGATATGTACTTCCAGACAGAAACTGTCGACGCTATTGTCAACCACATTCTCTCACTCTACGCCGCTAAAGTTGCCGCCTTTGCCCGAGATGATAAGCGATTAGAGATCCGCCTTGACAAAGAGGCTGAAGACCATGCGGTTTACATTGATACGAGTAAACCAGGAGTGAGCGTTTTGGATGGACCAAGGTATGAGCAGAGAATTGACGAGAAATACCTCAACAACTCTACCGCTACCGGGAGCTACCGTGTGGAGACTTTCCGGTCCGTTAGCATGCCTGGGGGGACAGACCAGCGTCAACTCCGGTGTTACTTTGTATACAAGTGCCAGTTCAGCAATCCAAATCCTGGGCCGGATGAGACTAGGATAGATATCATTGGAGAGAAGACGTTTCTGCAGAAGGCGAGTAAGAACACAAAAGAGATATATCAAGAAGTTGTGCAGAATGTTGTCCACAGAACTGGGCCGGTGATTGAAATGTACGAGATTGAGGGATCCAGGGAGAAGCGGTTGGTCATAGGGTATAGGCAAGGCAGTGCTATGGGCTTCTTCAGCGCCTTGAGTGATCTCTATCATTATTATGGAGTTACTAGCACTAGGAAATACGTTGGTAAGTCTAGAGTCCTTTTGCTATCCTCAACCTCGTAAAATCATGAGATCCATGTCCTGACGTTCCACGTAGAGCAATTCTCGAATGGTGTAACCGTTGCATCTATTTACCTTCGACCCCTTCCGTCATCTCTTGAAACTGCTAGGTTCCCTCAGATCGAAGCCTCCATCCACCAAATCATGAAAGAGGCCTCTCTATTGTTCTGTATTCCTCAGAATAAGTTCCAGGCGCACTTTGCCAGTGGTCGCTTGAGCTTACAGGAGACTATTTATGCTCACTGTGTCTGGGTATTCGTCGGCCATTTCCTTAATAGATTAGGTTTGTCCCTACATTGCTAACGATGTAAGATATATATAAATTTACTAACGGTGATTAGGGTCTGAGTATACGTCACTCTCTTCTCTCCTAGATTCAAATAATAGCGTTCATGCGGAGATCTTATCGAAACTCAAGCGCCGGCTTCGTACCGAAACTTTCACATCCGATTATATCTTGGAAATCATTAATGAGTTCCCTGACCTTATTCGCTCCTTGTACTTACACTTCGCCAATGCGCATTACGTCCAGACTCGCGGAGAAAAGGATGATTTCTTACCTACTCTCAGCTACCAACGCATAAATGTAGGCAAGGTCCTAGGAGATGAGCAGATCCGCGACCTCATCACGAGGACAGTTTCGAACGAACATCAAGAGATTGTCATGTCAGCATTCCAGGTATTCAATGCGAATGTGCTGTGAGTATTCGACAAGGTCTCGCTCAGAAGACTTGTGAAGGGGTCTTACTAATACTGATCACAGAAAAACTAACTTTTATACACCAACCAAGGTGGCATTGAGCTTCAGAATGAATGCTCAGTTTTTACCCCAAACGGAGTATCCACAACCGCTATTTGGCATGTTCTTGGTCATAAGCTCCGAGTTCCGGGGCTTTCATCTCGTATGGGAATTTCGCCCCGTCTGTTCTTGTGTGCCCAAAGTGTGTATGCTGACAAACGCTGGAAGCGTTTCCGAGATATTGCTCGGGGAGGCATCCGTATAGTGAAATCTCGCAATCGCGAAGCCTATGCAATCAATGCGCGATCTCTCTTTGATGAGAACTACAATCTTGCGAACACCCAGCAACGCAAAAACAAAGACATCCCAGAAGGTGGCTCAAAGGGGGTCATTCTGCTAGATGACGGCCATCAGGATAAAGCGAAAGTTGCCTTCGAGAAGTACATCGATAGCATACTCGACCTGTTGCTTCCACCAACCAGTCCCGGCATCAAAGATCCTATTGTAGATCTCCACGGAGAAACAGAGATCCTCTTTATGGGTCCTGATGAGAACACGGCCGATTTGGTGGATTGGGCAACTGAGCATGCGAGAAAGAGAGGTGCACCCTGGTGGAAGTCGTTCTTTACTGGAAAGGTGAGAGATAGCATCCAATGTCTACCATACCCTTTAGGCTCTCACAATTGACCTAGAGCCCGAAACTTGGTGGTATTCCTCATGACGCGTACGGCATGACAACTATATCTGTTCGAGAGTACGTTCTCGGAATTCAGCGGAAGCTCAACCTGAACTCATCGGCTCTGAAGAAAATGCAAACTGGTGGTCCCGACGGAGATCTTGGTTCCAACGAGATCCTGCTCAGTAACGAAAAGTATACTTCAATCGGTAAGTAAACTGTCATGCTATCGCCGTGGCTAGGGTAATTGCTAACTGGTGGACATAGTTGATGGATCTGGTGTCCTTGTTGATCATAACGGAATTGACCACGATGAGCTTATCCGCCTAGCTAAGAAACGTGTCATGATTTCACAGTTCGACCTCTCTAAATTGTCACCAAAAGGTTACCGCATTTTAGTAGATGAGACGAACGTAAGACTTCCTACCGGTGAGGTTGTTTCAAATGGTACAACTTTCCGCAACACTTTCCACCTACGCGGCGGAAACTATTGTGATCTTTTCGTTCCTTGCGGCGGACGCCCAGAGTCTATTGATCTAAACAATGTCGCCAAGGTCATTGTCGACGGAAAGAGCACGATACCTTACATTGTGGAGGGTGCGAACCTCTTTATAACCCAAGACGCTAAACTTCGACTCGAGAAGGCAGGAACCATCCTCTTCAAGGATGCGTCTGCAAATAAGGGAGGGGTGACTAGTTCTTCGTTGGAAGTTCTCGCTTCTCTCTCTTTTGACGATCAAGGTTTCATCGAAAACATGTGTGTCCAGGCAGATGGCACTCCGCCCCCATTTTATGTCGATTACGTTAAGGAGGTACAGAAAGTGATTAAGCGTAACGCTGCGTTGGAGTTTGAGGCTATATGGCGCGAGCACCAGCAGACTGGGAAGCCTAGGAGTACAATCAGTGACGAGTTGAGCGTGGCGATAACGAAGCTGGACGAAGAGCTGCAGGGTACAGAGTTGTGGCACAACATTCCTCTTCGCCGAGCTGTACTTCAGGATGCTTTGCCGAAGTTGTTATTGCAAAAGATTGGATTGGATACTCTACTTGAACGGGTACGCAGTAGATCCGCCCCAGTCCTGTTTTTAATGAGACTCGAGCAAGCAATACTAACTAACCTTGAAACGCCAGGTCCCGGATAACTATCTAAGAGCGATATTTGGCAGTTACTTGGCTAGTAACTTCATCTACGAAAACGGAAGCAACCCGAGCCAATTTGCCTTCTTCAATTTGTAAGTTTACTCACTCTTTCAATACCCCTGGAAAGTGGGTATGGGCGGAAAGCGGAACTGACGATCCGAAACAGTATGTCGAAGAAAATTGCGAAAATACTGTCTTAAAAGCGTTGAAATCTGTTGGGCAGTTTCCTTGGATGCCTCGCCTGCGTGACATTCTCACACCGAAAGAAATCCTTTATTTTTGGTTGGATCAGACAGAGGCTATGGGATCTCCCGAGGGATACATGTCGCGGGGTTGGCGCATCTAATACCGTACTTTATCTGTATCGACCGGCGCACTTCATTATTAGAATTACATGGGGCAAATGGTCCCGAAGGGGCTGTCCGCGCGAAACACTTTTTAGGCATATTTTTGTACTTTTGCGCAGTGACAAAAAGGGCGCCGCCCTGGTTGGTGACTGGTGACTGGCGACTGGCGACTGGCGACTGATGACTTGGATTTACTGTAATGATGGCTAGCTGTCGTTCCTGCAGTGTGTGATCGGTCGTTGTTATGACCCTGTTGTTGCTCTCGGCACTACTTTCGTTTTCGCGCGACTTGAGTTGTCTCAAGCAGCAGCACACACCCACTTCTCTGCCCATTCCCGCCTGCCACTCTCAACCACCGTCCACCGCACACAACATCGCACGCTGAACCGTCTCCGTCAAACGCGTCGCAAGTCCTTGAATAGCTTCATCGCGCCGTTTAGTCTGTTCCATCGCAAACGCGTAAGTCTCTTTCCCTGTGCGCGCGCGGCTATCTATCAAAGTTGCCCGGAGCTGCTGTCGCAAAGCTGTCGTTCTCGCCTGCCCCAGCGAGCGCGCCTCCACATCATCACAAAACAACTCACCCATATATTCCCATCCATCTGACAGCCACGCTCGCAGAGCCAAACTTCGCACCGAAAATTCAAAAGAGGTCTCCGCCGCAGAAATGGCAGCCACCCGATCATCCACAGGGAACTCCAAGCCGGTAAGTTATTCTCGTTGCATCTCGTTGGTTTCCATCGCGCCTGGCTCGGCGTACGATATCCGCACCCGCTACTCGCTGCAACGCCGCTAACAATGCGAACCTTCGTGCAGCGCATCCGCCCAGAAACGACCGCAACGACGACAACGACCACAAAGAAGAGCACGACGAAGAAGGCGCCCAAAACCAGTGCGAACACGTCCAAGCCGCGCGCGCCGGCCGCCGGGCGCGTCAGCAAGCCGAAAGCTACCACAACCAAGAAGAAGGCCGCTGTCACAGAAAAGGTTGAGGGCGCCGCATTGAAGGCCACGGGGAAGGTCGAAGGCAAGCCAGCGAAGAAGGTGAGCCATTTTTTCTCTCCTGTTTTTCTCTGTTTACCTTGGCTATTTTTGGGGGTTTGGGAGTGGGTTTTGTGCGCGGGTTGTTGAAGTGATATATATAGGCTGCTGGCACCAAGAAAGCGAAGGGAGAGACCACGAGCAAGACCACCACTGCTGCTCCAGCCGCGGCCCCTGCTGCGGCTACGGAGACCACGACGGCGAAGGCTACCAAGACGCGTTAAGGGTGAGGTATACGTTCTTCCTGTTTGCAACAGGAGATATACAGTCAGTTAGGCAATGACGAGAGCACGGAGGGTGAATTGATGATGAGGAAGGTTTGGCGCAACGTACGGGCGGGTTGTAGGGTTTGTCGATCGGGTTCATGTATCTCCTCCCTTTGGCTTCGTTCTGTGTCATGTTGTTCCACAATTCGTTCTGTCTCTATTTCACGATGCCCCTTTTATTATAGTTGTTCCCCCCACCTCGCGATGCAATTCCCGTGTTAAGCTTCTCTGTCATACCCAACATACATGATCCCTTTTTCCTTGAGGGCGCCCTGTTTTTGTTTTCCTCCTAGCTTAGGAAAGAAAGGGGGGATATTTGGGGTATTTGGCCGCTTCTATCTCGTGGGTTTTGAAAGCATTTTTTGCCTCCCTAGAGAAGTAGTTCTGTTCCCCTATGCGACTATATTGTTAAACCCCTTTCCTTTTCTTGCTATTACCAGTCTTGTGTCTGATCCATATCGTCCTTTGATAGTGCGAGTTGGAATGGATTTTATGTGATAGGAAGAAGTGAAGTGGAAAGGGGGTAGCAATGCCCTTTTGCCTCTGGCTTATTCTTTGCTTGAATGATAAACTCTAAAGAAAATCACTGCCTCAGGTGCAAGCCAAATAGATAACACCATTGCTTTAGGTTCCTTCAAACTCCGTTTTCGCTCGAGCAAGTATTTGGCTTCATAGGTGTAATAGAAAACGCATCAAGAACTGCAAAATTCATCAGACAGTCTCGTAATTGATCAACCACCTCCGCCACATCCGCCTCCGCCTCCGCAACCACCACCACCCCCACAGCCACCACTACCCCCACATGATGCACCTCCGCCGCAATTGCCCATACCACCTCCAGCAGCAACGGCTCCCCCGCATGTGCCGGCGGCGCAATTACCTGCGGCGCCTGTTGCAGTTGACATGCACGCAGGATTTGCGGGATACATGGTCCCGGTGACGTATGGGTCGGCCATGAACGGGAAGTAGTAGGGCATGTAAATGGGATACGGATAATATTGGTTATAGTACCAATAGTGCGTGTATTGGGACCGTTCGGGCTCCTTCTTTCCTTGTTTTCGGGCACGCTTGCAAGCTTTTTCGTAGGCAGCATCGAGCTCCCGCGCGTGTTTCTGCTGATCAAACTCGCCAGTGCGAACGGCATTGTGCGCCGAGATGTGAGGAGATGAACGGACGTCGTCTGTGAATTGTCCTTCGTCCAGGGAGCGAGTCACAGCTTTGTTCGACCGCACACCTAACAAACCGGAATCGTGCGATGCACGTATAGATTCGCAGTACCAGCATGTGCACTCAGAATATACTTCAGAGAACATTTTCTGGTAGGTTTTGGAGGTCCACTCGAAAGCATCAGACAATTGTATTTCGTCGATCTTATCGTCATGGTCGATGAAGACTCTAGTAACCACGACGGAATATGCGTAGTAGAGGTTGGGGCTGAGCTGATGCGTGTGCCAAGCTAGGTCGACATCGAGAGTAGGAACAGCGATTTTGCCTGGATTGGCCTTCATGATCTGGAAGAACCGATGGTACTTCCTGATAAGGCGCCTCATAGTCGAGCTGACAGCAGGGGAGTGATACCAGTCGATTCCATGCATTTTTTCGACAAATGACCCCTGGCGAATGACCGCACCAACCAGGTCCAGAGCAAAGGCAGATGAGTTGGACCAATATCGAGACATCATGCGCCTTGTAGCAATCCTGGCAGGTTTGCGCAATGAGTACTTCCCATTGATCATACGAACCTTCGGCATGTCTTTAACTGTGGATTCCACAAGGCTCTTGATGCCGTCTATTGTTACCACATCTGCCGCCTGCTTCGTATCTGCAAGAGCAAGAATATCGTGTTTCAGACATACGGTTATCATGCGGTTCGGGAAAAGCATGTCTTGTCCAGGGCTCCAGGGTTGAGTACCTTTAACACGATCGGCAAGACCAGTGACTGAAAGTACTGTGCCCGGCATTGGACTGTCGTCAATAAGCAACCGCTGTACATCCCTTTTGAACTTTTCCACGCGAAGTAGTTCATGTCGAAGGGTCGTTTCACAGCTCTTGCAAGGGCAACAGAAATCTTTCTCTGAGTAGCCAATCCCTTGTGTAAAATAGGAGCCGACATCTTGAAATATTTCTGCATCCGAACAGGACGTCCAGGGGACTTCATTGTGTGCACGGCAGGTTGGACAGATGACCTCCCTTGTCGACGAATCATTGAGGTTGTCCCAGGCCAGATGGGTCTTTGACTCGAACCACGATTCGGCTCGATAGGAAGGCTTATAGATGAAGGTCGCGTCATCAATAAGCGGAGTAATTGCGGCCCATGGCATCCCAGTAACCCAGAAATCGATCTTGCCAAGCCGGAGACAGTCCTCGAAGAAGCATCTTGGATTCAGCATATATGAATGCCAAACCATCAATACATCTGTTCATGGTATTTTCTAAGCATACTGGCCTATCTGAGTTAAAGGGGATCTTGCATTGTGCTTACCTATCGGCGGGAGATTTTCTGCTGTGAATTCAAGGGGCACACCACTCTTGGGAAGAGCTTCAAAGGCCCGCCCATCATCACCGATCATGTCCAATTGGCGAAGACGTCTTCCGGGCCGCCCATTAAGCCTCTCAGGGACACAAGCTGCCCACCAGGACTCAAAACGAGCTGCCGCACGAGCTACATAGACAGCCCATCGTTTTTCGTAGACTTTGATCAGCTCCTCCTCGTACTTTCTAGTCTTGTCCGAGGCCGCAAGCTTATCGTGGATCCCGAAGAGGCCGTCAGTCTTGCTCACGTCCTGGTGAAGTCGGTGAAAGGCTTCCAGGAGCTTCAAGTGGGCAACGCATTGGTCGGGAGTAGGGGCGTCGTTCACGGTCAGATTGAGGTGTGCCACGGCCCTGCTGAGATCTCTCTCAGTATATTCCGGTGGAGGTGCCGATGATGCACCAATGGACGAGGCATAAGACTGCGGTCTACTCTTGCTGTCTCCACTACCATTGGGACCTCCGGGGTATTCGGGACTCTTTTCGTCACTCATCCTGGAATGTAAGCAGAGTGTACGGAGATGGGTTTGAAGGGTGCAAAAAGACAGACAGCCCTAGGACGTCGCCAAAGAAATATATATGTGCATTGTCTCAGTGAATCGTGCTAGCCCACCTGAACAATCTGGTTTGGGCTAAATTGTTTTATGTCGGGTCCAACGCTGCGGGCAACATTGTTTGTGATTGGAAGCTGCAGCAGCGTTCCTCGTTTAGTTAGTTCGCACTTGCCGCAACTGAGGCGTTTCTTGATCTGTGATCTCCGTTCGCCTTTGCTGGCAGTGACTACCTAGTGCATGGGTAACATGGATCGAGAGGCAGTGTACGGAGCACTCCGAATAAAAGACATTCACCATACAAATAATGCCAACCCGCGCCTGCGCTCATGGCGTGCCACAGCCTGACCACAGGTGTTTGTTCCCTAGATCTTCCAGAACCCACATCAGCGGCGCGCAAGGCAGATCCATAGGCTGCGCCGAAGCTTAGGTTATCCCGCATTGCGCACCGCGTTCTTGCACCAGAGACCCAGCTCTCAAGGAAAATACGACTGAGCCAACGCAATTGCGTATCGACGTCGAACGCCGTCCTGGCACGGAATCAGCTTACGGCGCATACCGTACATACTCCATATACCCTACGTGCTCGGCGCTGCACTCGCGGATCCGCCGAATCTTGCGCAGCTCACACGGCATGCGGAAGGAAGGTTAGGGACGGCGCGGTCAGTCAACCCTTCCAGCTAGCAAATGAGGCGCCACCGTTCTCGCAACGTGTTGGGATTGCATCAGACCCTCTATCATCGGAAGGCAAAGTTCTATTTCCTATCTCGTTCCCTTCAGGGAGAAGTAACGGTGGAGGTCGAGTTTTTCAGTCTGACATCTGCTGATATGATAACTGAAATTCAATTGACGCAGCTGGTCCCGGCTACCAGGTCGTCATGAGGTCTATTGTGGCTGAGCTCTGCCTTACGGAAGACGCAAACGTCACATTTTATTCCACGTACTATTGTTGTTGTCGGTCCAATTCCTCACGTTTACCACTTCCTATTGTATAGGCCTATGCAATATTATTTCCTTGCAAAAAAGAAAGCATGCGTGATCACCGAAAGATTTGCCGGTTATGGGGAGAACATAATAATGTTTAGAAACTCATTGTCCCGAAGGATTTTAGGGCTTTCGCAACATTTTCATCGTTTGCGGTACTTCGTGGAGTATAGAAGAATGGTGACCGTTCGACTCCGCACCGCATCCGGAGACAACACGCACGTAACGCGCGTAGGACCACACCAACACGAAATCTTCTCTTCGGGGAATGCCTTTCATGATGGTAAAATGCAGGGCCTTGACCAGCACAGGCTTGCAGCGGTCGTCTGAGGCAAACTTCGGGGCGTCCTCTATATTGGCCCACATTCAATCACCTCATAATGCGTGTTTTTTCCTTTGCCCTCGGACGGCGGTGGACTCTTAATCGAATGCAATTTGCATATGGTGTAACAACATCATTGTGAAAGGTTGGGTTGGTAGTTAACGCTTCAGCTTCGATTGTCCGATTGGCGACGTCAGTGCCACGGGCGGAAGGCAGACTTCAAGGCACAGTTTCAATCACCTGACACATCTCCTATTTCCTCATTCAAGTATGTGAAGATATGACACGGCAGGTCGTACATAGTGCATACACCGCCTTCACTACATACGATTACGCCAATTGAGCGGCATGCATGCACACATGTCATTCATTTACCCAGGGTCTCGATAGTCACAATAGAACATGTCAATTCGCAAAACTTCATATGAAATGACACCACTGGCTAGAAGCTGAACCGTCCCATGCAATGGCTAAAACCAAGACTCCGCATGAACCCATGAGATAGAACGCCCTCTGGGAAGTATGTATGCGACGCAACAAGGAAAAGAAAAGGACAATTCAACTTGCATCATCAAAGCCCCTCACCGGCCATCAGACCGCTTCCGTTCCCTCAGGGCAACCTCCAGCCTTCGAATCAGATTCTTCAGCCCCAGCCCCTTTTCGCAATTGGCCTCCAACCAGGTCTCCATCTCCTCCCTCACAGTTCTCATACCCCTCAGTATGGGCATGGTGCTCTTCTCCTCTTTCTCAATATGCTGAAGCGGATTCAGCAGCAGATCGAAGACCGCGTTCCAGATGTCCTGCTGCCAATAGCGTTTCAGCGGGGCTTGGATCTTGTAAGTTTTGGTAGCGCCGCTGCCGAGGCGGCCACCACGATCCGCTACCGTATCGATGTACTTGCTGAACAGCATGCAATGCACGATTCCAGCGAGACCATGGTAGTCGACTTGGTATGTCCAGGGTCGCATCTCGCGCATCTCTGCGCAGTCTTGTGGGCCGGTCTTCCAGTCAGCGATGAACTGTACGGTGGGAGAGAATAATTTCATGTCAATGCCCCGGCCAAAGTCGATGAGTGCTAGGCCTTTCTGATTCCAGCCTGCTGTGCCGCCATGGTGGTATTTCGAGCTCCATTCACCGTCTGCGACGTGGTCGAAGCGCACAAGGCAGTTATCGGCCTTTAGGTCACCATGAAGGATCCCCTTGGCATGAAGTGCCTCGACGGTGCGGAAGAGTTCAATCGTGAAGAACATCACTAGAGACTCATCCATAACACCAGATCCTGAAGCGTCTGTTTTTGCGATGTTCACGATTTCGAGAAGGGTTCCTTGATCGCGATATTCTTCAATAAGGAAACCTTCATCTGAAAAGAGATGCATCTCGTAAGCGTGAATGACAGAGTCTGCCGCTCTCGACACTCCTAATCTCCGCTTGGCCTGCCGCATGATATAAAATTCCCATGCTGTCGGCGGATCTTCCATCTTGACCGCTTCGAGCTTCTTCCGCTGAATTCCAAACTTGCCCTTGCCCATGACAACAGGCATGTCTTCATCATCTAGATCATCATCCATAGCCGTATTCTCAACGAGATACACAGGCGCGAAAGCCCCCTTTCCGAGCTCTCTCTTCACCATGTACTCCCGATCCGCACCTTCGAAACGCAGAATTGGAGGCATGACAATACCAGTTGCAGTCTTGTCACCCCCTTTCTTTTCCGCGAACTTCGCAAATTTTCGGATTTCCATGCTTCTCGCTGACACTTGGCCCCGACAATCTGAGAATCCCTCATACGAGGCTATTGGCGGCTGGAGGTTCCCGAAAATCAGATTCCGAATATACTCCTCCGTTGGATTACATTGTTCATCTTCGATGATAGGACCCTTTGGCACGATTTCCTTGCCGACATTTGCGCCCTGCGTCGATCCTTGAGTTTTAGTGGCAACTGTTGTTGTCTTTGCCTTGGCTATCTTCATGAGCGGCGGCTGGCTAATCTTGTTTGATTCAGAAGCAGTGCCATCGATATACTCCTGGAAGGGGCTACTCATCAAGTCATCCTCCTGGGCTAGGCTCGAAACCCTCGCACCTGTTGTTCTCGATGGAGTTTTTGCGGCTGCAAAGCTCCGTTTCTCATTCCGTGTGTCATTGCGCGTAGACATGCCCAAAGAGGACTCCGTTTTCTCGACAATCGGTGTCATGAACGGCAATCTATTCTGAGACACCTTCAGAGGGTCCCAATATGATCGGGAGGGAGGTTCATAATCTTCAGGTGGTATTGGAATAAACTTGGTCCTCACTTCGACTGGTTCTGGCTTAGGAGAGGTAGGAGTTACGAGGTCCTTTGAGATTGATACAGCAGAGAACGCGTCGGTTAGCTCCTCTAAGCTGCCTGTCTCGTGGGTGGAAGTCCCAGTTTCTTGTTCATCATCCTCATGGTGATGTCCGGGTAGGTGCTTCCTAGTTGTGAAGTC
Source organism: Nothomitra cinnamomea (assembly GCA_022345685.2). Taxonomy (NCBI): domain Eukaryota; kingdom Fungi; phylum Ascomycota; class Geoglossomycetes; genus Nothomitra; species Nothomitra cinnamomea. Next base: position 23,762 of record JAJDMX020000008.1, on the reverse strand, counting down.
TGACCATTCGCTGACGCTCTTGATATCATCCTCTTCCCCAACCTCACTTGCTGCGCGACTAGTTCCGCGGCTGTCAATCAGCCCTGTACCAGTACTCTCGCCACCGCTAGTACAATCGTCATAGTCATCGTCCCCTTCGGTAAAATCGTCCTCATTTTGCTCGTTAGGGTTTTTTAGTGGCTGATTAAAAATATCGTAAATTTCATCAGTTGCAGCTTTGGTGTGGAACGTCATTGTAGGCTCAGCAGAGCTCTTTCTCTTCAGCTTCGGTCCCGTTGGTGATTCTAAATTGGTTTTGACTGTGGAAAAGGTCAGCGACTTCTCGGGCAGAGTAAAATTGATCCGATATGCAGAGAAAGGCAGCGGTGTTGCTATTACATCTGCCTTTCTTCAATGCACCAAAAGAAAAACCCAGTACTGGTGGCCAAATGCTATGCTCAATGTACAGTTTTTACGGGAAGCAACATACTTATCTGCGGTTCTCCTTTGATCTCCTTGACCTTGAGCTTTTTCGTGCGCTCTCGGCTGCCGTCCTGGACACCATACCTCTCGTCTGGTAAACGTTGATTTTCGTCAGAAGGTGGAAGTTCTACAGGTCGATGATTCGGTAGTGGTTTTCGCTTCTCGGGTGTCGAGCTTTCCTTCGAATTAGGGGTAATGATTCTTACGGGAGATACAGTTGTGTGTTGGGGCTCCGGAACATCGAGTAATTGAATCAAACTATCAGCGGGAACAACTGTCTTTAATCCTGCTTTCTTAATATCCTCGCGATTCATTTCATCATTCCTATCCCTTTGAGTCCATACTCTATCCAACCAGCCTCTCTTCTTCGCTCTCAATTCTTCGAAGCTCATCTCATTGCTCGGGTCATCTGGGTTCGGATAGCACGCCTCAAGGTTTACAAACACGCGTTCAGACTTTCCTGTTCTCGCATTAATCTGCTGCTGTTGGCGTAGCTCGCTCTTAGATTGCACATAAACTTCGTTCTGTGTATTCGGTGCCTGCGGTAATGACTAAATACATCATAAACAGAATTTGGAACCTCGTTAGTCCTGTGATCGTAAATGTAAGGGTGAGAACGTTTTAGAATTATGGACGGGGCTGGCCTGAGAAGATGTGGGTGTAGTTGGGTCAAAGCCTACCTGATCCTTGAATACAGCCATCTTAGGCACTGGCCCTATTTTCTTGCCTGCTTTCATTGTTTCACCTGCCCAAGGGCGTGGTTCAACCACATTTTCTTTCTTCCGGTGAGAGAGTGAGCCAATATTCTCCCATCCCTTCGAGTTTTCTGCAGCGTCCCGTCTGATCGCAGATTCGGGCGCGTTAGAGTCCGAGAACACCGTAAGCTTTTGGCGCGCAGGCCTGGAGGTGGAACCGCCAAAACTAGGTGGACGTGCCTGTGGATCAGCTGGTGTAGGCGTAGAGGCTGCGAAAGGATCGATCTTGGCCGCAAGCGCGGGACGGACTGTGGGTAAGGCTGGTGAAGAGGGTCCATTCTCATCTTGGGGACGTTGGTTGTATCGCTCTTGGAATTGATTGTATTTGCGCAGCAATCTCTCCGTTGGGCGTGCTTCACGCTGGAGACCCAGCACGTAGACTTCATCCGCTTGTACCCATCGACCAGCACCCTCTAGCCAGGCCGCAAATTCCTCATAGTAAAGGGCTAGGCCCTCGCCAATACCATATCGCGCTAAAAACGAGAAGGTCTCCCTAGGTGCGTCACAAAAGAAGCGGATGTAGTGAAGCCATAGCTTCAGATACCGAGGGTCATTCTTATAATGGGTAGATGTTAGGAATGCTTTTGTCGCTCGTTCGAGCAAGGGAAGGAGCTGAGATTGTGAAGTCGCCTGGGCTGAAGGATATGCATACAAGGCCCACTTAACATAGCGATCGTAAATGTCAAGCGGGTCGTCGGATTCAGAGATGGTGAGTAGTTCCGCTTCATACTCTCGTCGAATCGTATCATTTAAGTTTTGCGTATCACCCATTGTCGGTAATAGGGCTCCTTTGCCTGCGGCTGGTGATGGGGAAAACATCGATGCAAGATGGCGAGCGGAGCGGCCTCCAGGAAGAGACTGGATGTTTTCCTTCTGCTCCTCGATAACGTCGAAGTTGATCAGGTCCTGCGGGACATCCATGACTGTGGATGATAGAGATTCTTCTTTAGGGGATTAGGATAGTAAAGAAGACACCATAGGCTCCCTATGCTTCGAGCAAAAGCGACAGTGCTAGTGCGTCGTTCGTCCCGGTACTCTGTCTGTTGTTCGTGGTTGTCGCGGTCGGAGTGTTATGCGCTGGAAAATATTGAAGTTGCGCCAGCTTTGTTGGCGTGTAAACAAACCCGCACGGACCATTGTCACGTGCTAATACCCAAAACATTATTCCCCATTTGAGATGGATGTGCGCCGCTTTACATGCTATTCCCTCGAATGGCTATGCGGCATCTCATACCCAGAATATCCCAGCTTGGATTTCATTAGACTTTGTTGAGCCCCGAAGGCCCACAAGACCCAAACTCGAGGGCTAAAAAGCAGTTCTTCATATAAGCTTGTCTTATGATTATAGAATCGCCTTAATACTATGTACATGTAATATCGCCTTCGAACTAACTAAGAACAGACCATAGAGAAGAGACCGAAGCAGGTTAGAAACGCCACTATCCTGAATGCAAGAACGTCTGAATTGCCCCTATCGCCTATTCCGTGGTAATATCAAAAGCTCGAGAAATCCTCCCCAAGAAGTGTGAAGTGTAGAGGAGGCCGTAAGCTATGAACAATACGCGGAATCGATAAATCCACAAACCAAAACGAACATTTTCACCTCTCAGCATTCCTATCCTGCTGGCTTTCGTCATACGGGTCTAGCAAATCTCTTTCTTCGCCAGCGTTGCCCTGTTCTTCGCTGCGTTCTTCATATGTCTCGCCTCTTATCTGCATCGCTTCTAGCTCCTTTGCCAACTCCTTCCCATCTCTCCTCCCTCTAGCCACGTCCACAAAGTACAAGATAGGACCGGGGAGTCCCACCAGGACCGCCAGGAACCAAAACGCAGGTCTGATGCTGCCAGTGTGGTCTGTGATGGCGCCCACGATAGCAGGCCCAAAGACGCTGGATCCCTTGTCCGTTATCGCATAGAGAGCATAGAAGGCAGCTTCTGATCCAGGAGGAATAAGCTCCCCGAAAAGGCTGCGGCAGTAGCTACTAAGCCCCCCCATAACGAAGCCATACACTGCGCCGAGGGGATACATTTCCCAAGGTTGCTGCAAGCCAATAACGCCAAGATGTTGAATGAACGGGAGATACCCAAGAAGCCCATATAGAGGAATGACTTCAAAAAGGGCTATACATGCGAGAATTGTCTGAATCGGCCTCAGGTTGAGCCAACGACTAAGTCTTGCCCAGGTGAAAGCCCCTAAGACGCCAAAAAGGGTAGCGATGACGTTTATCAGTGCAAGCGCCGCAGGTTCCATGTCAAGCTGAGTCTTTGCAAAGAGCACGGCGGTGCCGCTGACAGTAGCGATAGCATCAGAAACCAGAAACCAAGCAATGAGGAAAAGAACAACGTCCCTCAAGTGTCTTGCGCGCATGATGGTCTTGCCGAGACTTTTCCAGGCGTATACAAAGTAACCTAGCCAGGTCCTGTCTTTGCCATCTTTCGTTCCTGGCAATGGAGGGCCTGGCCGAGGCCGCAGCCAAAGCGCGGCGGGAATGGAGAAAATGAGCCACCAGGTGCCAATGACGAAGAGAACTAGGCGCAGTGAAAAGGTAGATGACCCAGTCATTAGAATGATGAATATGGACGCCGTCTGAACGAGAACGGCGGCTATATAACCAATTCCAATGCCATAGGAAGATATTTGAGTAGATAGTTGCAACTCAATCGAGGTTGGCTCTTCGATACTAACAATACGTGCAGCTTCTCCAGGCCCGGAGCGTTCGGGGAGTAAGGCCTCTCGGGAGTTAGACAGAAAAAACTCTGTCCTTTCGCTTTCGTCGATGTCTGCGGGGGTGCTTGGCTCTGAGGATCCTATAAATGGAGATGTAGAAACATTTGAGATATATCGGTTCGTGTACTGTGTCGAAGGATGGTGGCGGACCATGACCGGAAGAAACGAGTTCAACAAAACAAAGGAGGCACCAAAGCAAGTGTTGGCGATAATCGCAAGGAGTGAGCCAAGTATGTATACCGACGGAACGACGGGGAGAAAAAGCATGGTTGCAATAGCGCCAGTAAATGCAAATGCGAGCAAGAAGGATTTTCTGTATTTGCCTGCCCCAAATTCTTAGTGTGATGTGTATATTGCTATTGGATTGCTTGTACCTACCGTGGTCTGCAGCACCACTCATACTAATGATGAGCAGCGCCTGAATCAGTACGCTCAGAGAAAATGTATACATGGCAAAGCTGGCCGTGTTGATTTCCACTCCAAAAATATATACTACACATTGTCCCGAGTCTGGTTTTCTCGAAAAAAGTGCTGCTGGGTTTGCACTATTCGTGTGGATGCCGAGACCTGCGCTACAGGGTGTTTTCCGGTCTGATAAAAGGACTCCTCGCTCACGGGCAAGTTGTTCTAGAGTAATGGGGATAAATGAACCTGTGATGTGTAGAATGTTCAGCGACTGGTCTGAGGGGATACAAGGCGTACAGCTCCTTACCAACCCCGCAAACTACAAAGACTTCTGCAGCCCATCCGTAGCTGTACCATCCAGCCAACTCCTTCTTGCTGGTGTAGCGAGTATCCTCTCCAGGATACTGGGGCACCCCACGTCGTCCCGGAAAGCCGTTCTCCATACTGGTTTCAGAGAAAGAACGCTCGTCATCAGCCTCGCATGATGGCGACGGAGAGACGAAGGAAGCTTTGGTGTTGTTTGAAGCAAACTGTGGAAGGGGAGGTGGCCTCTGGCGGCTCTGCCTCCGAGGCACCATGTTGGATTATGTAAATTGTCGAGAGCTACGATTGGGCGGTGAATTAAGCGTGAATCTAGCCCTACGAAAACACAAGCATCACTGAAACGAAACAACAAGTATACTCTGTGCGGCGGGGCTATAAGACCATGGCCAGTCGGCGTCCGTGAGAACAGGCCGCGACGATGCAGCTATGTATTATCGGCTCATCGGGTTTTTGGGAGGATTGGGGAACGGAAGGAGCCCTCTCTGTCTGTCTGCCGCTCTGCAATGTACGCAGTACTCGGTACTAATGTATGATCTATCATATCGGCGTCCCCTACGGAGTACTCCGTACATTCACTTACCCCAAGGAAGCCAGCCTAAGCAAGCCTGAGCAAGCCCAGCAAACAACATCAGCAGGTTGATGTCACACACGGACGAAAGAGGGTTTTCTATAGCTTGTACTCCGTGTGGGTGTGCAGGTGAAAAGCATGTCTCGGCTAGCCGGCCAATCGTAGCTCCCACTCGTGCAGCTAGAGCATACACTTCTGACTGACTAACAGGGCGTCAGACAGATCGCGCCAAAAATTCCATTCCTCTCTACTTCTTAGCGTATAGTGTAAGGCGTACGCAGAAAGGCGTAGGTTATGTGGTGTGCCGCCCAGCCCAGCCAAACCAGCCTGCCAGCCGACCCCGTTCAGCGTTCTTCGTTCTTTGTCGATACCCCCAACCCCCACGCCCGAGACCGACACCTATGGTGCATTGTTACTCAGAGCCAACCCTTCGTTCGTTGCGGTCTCCAGTGATGACAGGCGAAAACTGCGCAAATAATTCTTCGATCAACCACTCACTCTAATTAACTTATGCGTCTCTGCTGCGACAGCGACGGATGACAGGGCCCGTCTATCAAAGACCTTTAGGCTTTTCACTCGTTACTCTTGTACTCCGTACCGGGCGCGCTATTCGGTTCTTTGGCTAGTTTGACATTCTTCACCAACCACCCATTACCCAGCCCTCACCCGCATCACCATCAGAAGCCAACGACGCCAGCGCGTTATCCACACCGACCGCGCATCAAGCGCTCAGATAACACGTCAGCCTCAGACAGCGATATCCAGCTACTGGTACAAGTCTACCGGAATTTAGCGCTTTTCATCCGATGCGAACCGACTGAATCGCCCAAGCCCAGCGTCTCCGCACGGCCGCCGTGCCTGTCAATTGACAAACGAATTTTGCCTGACGAATAATTCAAGATAGAGTCTGAGGGGCGGCCGCAGGGAGCCGGAGAGGAAGGAGCGGCTTCTGGGAGGAACGGGGTGCTGAAGGAAGAAGTGGAAGAGACGGCAGGAGTGTCGGAGGCGGATGCCATGCCAGGGATCAGGATGGAAAACGGGAGCGTGGGCGCCGATATGATGGCCATCATCAAGCAGGAGGGTTTTGATGCAGGCTTTGGGAACGAGAGAGGTGCATCACCATTCGAGATGAAAGCCAGACCGGCAGCAGCCGCTAACCAGATCATAGGCGGACTGGAGGGGCAGTTCGACCCGCGAAACAACGTCTCGTCGAAGATTAATCGTCAAAATGGTGCCCTGTCGGAAGTCGAAGGGAACGAGCTTGTTCGGTCAAACGCTACCGCCTTATACAACGAGTTGCCGCCAGAGATCACGCACATCACCGAAGGCTACCAGCCCATCGCCAAACTGATAGAGCGACTAGCTCAGGATACATGGAAGAACCTCGTGGAAGTTACCGAGGCCATGTCGGACATGCAAATCCAACAACATCATTCTGGTCCTGGAGGGAGCTCTTTATATTTGAACAACCACACGGGCTTGAACGGAGTCAACAGTTCTCCAATAAACATACAAAAGAAGATGCGATTGCTTAATCTGGTAAAGCACAAGAGGGAGCAATTCATCAAGGTTCTCGTTTTAGCGCAGTGGAGCCGACACGCTGCAGATGTCGGAAAAGTCATTGACCTCAAAGTGTGGCTGGATGGGCAAATAGCCTTGTACGCGGATGCAGGGTTCTGGCTGGGAGATCTCAAGAGGAATCTAACAGCGGCAAAGATGCCGAACCCTGATCTGAAAACCGCATTAGAGGTTCTCTCGACCGGGAAAGCGTCCTCGTTACCTGACGTAAGAGCCCTTGGTACACTTGCATTTAATACTGAGGATACTGACACGCCACAGCTCGGATATATTCCTCCTGAGCCATTAACGCCCAAGCAAATGCTCAAGACACTGCATGAGATCAATACTCTCTTACATCTCAGGCTGAACATACATGAGCATGATAATCTTCCGGCGCATTTTAGAACGTACAGCATAGCTTCTGGTCGCGCAACATTTGTAGTTCCAGAAGAGTTCGAAGTAGATCTTTCGATTGCGGATGAGGATCCTACATCACAACTTTATTTCATAGATTTCCGACTCTTGTTTACTCCGGGACTATCTGAAGTCCCGGCTGGAAGACTGCGGGATGAGATCGAGGCAAAGGCAAACGATGCGTTAAAGCGAGATGGATTGGCAGGTTGCTACAACTTTCTGCATGACCTAGTGCTCACGGACAAAATTAATGTGCTACGTCGACAAACTATCGAGATGGCTAGGGGCAAGTGGAACGACACGATCAGACTAGAAACTGTGCGACGATCACTTGTCGTACAGTACTGGCTCTATAAGCCTAGAGGAAAGAACTGGATAGAGATAGGCATCATGAGTGGCAAGTTGCGGGATAAGAATGGTATTGTGAAGGGGGAGGGCCCTAGCAGAATAGGAGTCCGATGGTTCCGTGAAGGGAAGGAAATCAAAAATCCGCCTATCGTTCTACATCTCGGAAAGATCTCCATGGAGGAGATCCTAAAACATGTTATTGCACTCCACACGGAGTATATCCTCACGTCAATCCACGATAAGCTTGCCGCTCTACCACTATACACGCAGAGAAGTCTGTCACTCTCGCTTTCGACATCCACAGTGGAGCCAGTCGAATCGGCTTTGAAAGCACAACTAACTCCCTCACGTACGCTAACGCTTGCCATTGAACCGATTACGGGTTCTTTTGCCCTTCAACCGCCTTCCGTCCTGTTTTCTCAAGGTGAAGCCGACCTCAACAAACTTAGCGATCCCGCGTCGGTCGCCTCTCAACGGATCACAAATCTCAGGTGTCTTTCTGCACAAGACGAGATAGAGTCGCGGGCCAGATCATCAAATTGGGAGCCATTCAAAACGTTCACTCCAAAACCTGCTGATCTAAAACGTATTTTCCCGAGAGACACCTTGAGAGTCTCTTTCTTTCGACGGAGGACATGGAGTACGAAATGGCTTGTCGGAGTTAGTGTTGGGATGAGTGGGGAGGACTGGTGGGTTATCGAGCTGTACGTTGTTTCTTAAATCCACCCATTTCTGAATAACCTTCTCACACTTTATTTAGTCTGGAGGCTCGGATCTCGTACGCCTTCGGCGAATCCTTCCGCATCCCCATCGCCTCACCTACCGGAAAGGCAACTAACCCAAGCTATGAGTTCTTCTCCCGTCTGGAGAAGATGGCGGCGGGGTTAATATCAACATTTGTAAACTCGCGACACCTCGCCACGACTCGTGTCAGGCACAACCTCAAATTACCTGCCAATACTTCTGCTTCATTCGATAGCAGTGTTCGCATCCCTCTCCTTTTCGTGCAATTTTCGTCCTTGATGAATCGGAAACAGGACGAGAAGCTATGGGCTCTGGATGTACTGAAGTTATCCTATCAAGGACTAGACTTCGGCGGAAAGGTGGTCACGATAGTAGAGGCCCAGCTAAAGAAGGCGAAAGAAATGACAGGTATGAAGTTGGTCAGCAATCACATCGACGAAGACGTTGCATTTAATCCTGTCAGAGGACTGTTTGCTCTGCGTTGCAGGGCCGAAGTTGGTGAGCCAGTTATCAAGAACATTGTGGAGAGGCTGAAGCGGATCGAACGCTTGATTCAATTCATCGGTGTTGTTCAAGCGTATAACTTACCATGCGAGCGTGTAAGCCTAGGCAGGATAGTATTTACTTATTCCGCCAGCCCACCTCTAAAGGCGGACATTGGCTTCGCTGGTGACAGGCCAATGACGATCAGCCTCGAAACTGGCAATCCTCATCTCCGCGTTAAAGATTTCTTGGTCAACCTGCTTAACGCCGAAGACAGCACCACGCATAAGTCTATCGGGAGCAACATGTTAGAGGACGGCTCTGTAGAGCGTAAATCTGGCGAGGGAAGCGGCATTTATCTTGTCACGAAGATCATGGACCTATCCCTCCCACTTCTCCTTGCCATTGACGAAATTGAGGCCAAACACAGCGCTGATGAGGTCTACGTCCTCGCCCGCGCGGCAGACTGGCTACAGATCGATTATAGAGGTTCTCTAACCTGTAAGATCGAAATCACGCTGCGCCAGCGGCGGGATGAGTACGTGTGGTTTGTCAGCCGGTCTAGGAGGACACACCAGACGGTCCCGGTCGGTGAAGACCCCGAAAAGACGAAGAATCTCTCCGTAGCTATGCACCAACTGTTCTCGGACAACGGTGAAGGGTGGACCGGGTTGAAGACCGGGATATCAGCGACAAGGGACGGCGTTGCCGAGGTTGTGAAGAAGATAGACGAGCTAATGTGGAGGATTGCTGGCAGAGACGGCGAGAGGGAGATGATCGATACCATGGAGGCGGAGGCGAACGATTTGATAGAGCAAGAAGCCGAGCGGAGGGAGAGACTCGCCAATGAGAAGAGAGAGGCCGAGGAAAAGGCCGCTGCAGAGACAAAGGATGTCGAAATGACAGACCAAGGCAGCGGTGAAAATGATCGCACAGTTGTTGTGCTGGATTGAATGATAACGAACAGTAGCAGCATTCCCAGAGAGACGCGGCGGGGTTCATTTGCATCAGCGGTAAAAGGAGGACGCCATACTATCATGGGTTCCTATAGGTCATTATCATCATACGGTGGTAGTCCGCACAAAAGGGCGTTTTTTGTCTCTATTCAGCACTATTTGCTAATAGGGAAAAGGGTATTTCTAGGCGTTTCTCATTGGCGACTATCCCCGTTCTTCCCCTGGGGCACTTGGTGGGCTGTAATAACTTTCTCATACTCTCCGCCTTGTCTTTTTCAAGCGATACCAGCCTCGTTGGTTTTACGTGGCCACTGGATTTTGCCAGACACAGGTTCTTAGCTGATTAGTTGGCTTGTGTAAAACAATGTACTAATCCAACAATTACCAAATAGATATCAAGTGTGATCTCCGGCGAGGCTGACTGCTCGCTTGTGTTCCGTACTTAGGAGTCTTCCACGTCCTTCCAATTCTTGAGTGTCTGCTACGCAAAAGGCCCATTTCACTTACTAACTAGCTGCCTTTGACGCCCTATCTCTACACAATCCCGCTAAGCCATGGCGGTGTGCAATTGTGGTACCAGTTTCAAGTGCGTGGCGACTAGATATGTCAGACGGGAAGTCTAATCGTATACAACCGCGCAGCGAATTCTCGACTATAAATTTTGTGGAATGTCACCCTGCGGAAAGCTGTATGTGCTACCAGGATTTGTGAGAGTGCACCCTCACCAAAAACCCACGTTCACCGAAGCACTGTAGGGCGCATACACAAATGTGAGTGTTTAGTGGCTTTCTATAGACACGGTTCTTATACACTGAAAAAACATGGCAAGGCAAGGCAAATAAAGGGAAAAAACGTAGATAGAGCATCTGCTATTTAGTCTGCTCCGCCACGAAAAGGCCCCACTATTTTACAGATATATCAATCACTTCCCCTTCCGCACCCACCCCTCGACCTTTTCCCGTTCACGGCTCACGAATTCGTTTATCTTATGCGTAGCTAGATCCCAATGTCCCATCGTCATGTGTCTCGCATAATCTACACTGTCCCGAACTCGGATATGCGTCTCACTGATCGCCGGGACTTTCTCCTCCCACTTCCAGACCAGATCACCAATATTCCGCATCGTTATCGGTAGGACGGCCCATCCCATGGTGATGCCTACGGCAACGGGGACAGTACCTCGGAAGAGCATGTTGCGGTTGCGTGTGACTATCGAGCCCGCCATTGACGATACGAGCACGTATATAACGCCGGGGAGGAGCTTCTCGTTAGATTCCTTTGGTGGAGCTAAAGATGCAATGGTAGAGGTGAAGTTGTGTTCCAAGTCGAGCACCCGAGACATGAAGCTATTCAAGGAATCTTCCGCACGGACTACCGCGGAGTGTAGCGATAGTCTGGCAACGCGGATCTGAGCTGCGAGGCGGTCTGTTGGGGTGGGACGATGAGGGGCATCTGAGTCTAATGCAGGGTTCGGTGATGTCTTGGTTGGAGCCCGTGTAGGGGTGTTTAGGGGTTCGTCGTAAATTGGCTTCCTGCGATCCGACTATATACTGTTAGCAGCTAGTCCAAGACAGACGGGCGGGGAGATAACATACATATGTTCCTGATGATTCTGCAAACGCAGTCTGCTTCGGGCAGAGGATTGAGCCTGCGGCAATGACCACGGTGGTCGCAGGCAACACGGCGCGCTAATGATCGTCAATTGATGTCACTGGATGAAGGAATTTGAAGTTACCGACCCGCCGTAATAGTGGTCTGAAAGCCATATATCAATTGGCTCTTCCTAAATACCAAACGAATGAAAATGAGGTTAAAATCTGGGACTGGTCGTCGGATGATGTAGGGTGGTGGAAGAATTGTGCATGGCCTTGGCACAAAGTTACGCCCTTTGCACAATTATCTAGAACGTCAAATTCCGCGTGGGGAGGCAAAGGAACGATAGACATCAAGACAGGGCATCTCCTGCAAGACAGCGGGGAGATGCTTAAAATTTTTAGGGCTCGGCCATGGGTATGCCCTACCTGCGCGATTAGGCAGCAGCGCAGCCGGAGAGGTCTGGTCAATGCTGCTACTGCTGCTGCTGTTACTTCTACAGGTGGAGACCGAGGTGGGCTTCCTTTGGCAAGCTATGCCACTCCAGGATCCTCATACAATGATCGGACTCTACGACAAATATTTGACTCCCAAGCCTTCTGGCAGGAGTTTTCTCAGCGGCCCCCAGCGAAGCAATTGATTCGACCTGCGGGACTTTTCCAGAACAGATATCTTACAAGACCGGAAGGATTTCAAGAATTCGCAACGGTCACACTTGAGAGAGCACGGAAGATCGTGACCAAGGTACTACAGGCCTCGACTGTTGAGGAATACAGGGCAATACCACGGGATCTAGATCGATTGAGTGACCTCCTATGCCGAGTAATCGACCTCGCAGACTTTGTCCGCGCGACCCATCCGGACCAGAGGATTCAGGCCGCGGCAACACAAGCCTATGCGTTTATGTTTGAGTACATGAATATACTCAACACAACGACAGGCTTGAATGAGCAACTGAAGCTTGCCTCAGCAAATCCCGAGATATGGAACACATGGAGCGAGGAGGAGAAAGCGGTGGCACAAATTTTGATCAAAGATTTCTCGAAGTCAGCAATCGACCTACCACCAGCTCAAAGGCAGAAATTTGTTGAATTGTCCAATGAGATCAGCCAATTAGGTCCCGACTTCATCGATAGCATGGCAGCAGAGAAAGACTACCTAGTCTTTGAGAGCAGCCAACTTAAGGGTATGGATCCCTTACTAGTACGGCAATTGACAAAATGGGGAAAGGTCAAACTGCCGACTATTGGTGGTGCAGCAAGTCTTGCACTGAGGACGGTGGAGGATGAAAGTGTTAGGAAGGAAATATACATAGCAAATAGGACAGCGTCTCGAAGTCAGATTGTGAGACTAGAAAAGCTTCTCAGGAGGAGAGCGGAACTAGCAAGGCTCTCTGGATACGATAACTTTGCGGAGATGGCTTTGACAGATAAGATGGCGAAGTCCCCTGGTAAGTGCGACATCAAGTTCCTATCAACACCATTCTTACTGACAGACTCAGCGTCGGTGAACAAATTTCTACAGGCTTTGGCCCAAGACAATGCTGCAAGGGTACAGCGTGAGCTTTCCGAGCTCCTGAAAACGAAGCAATTCCTCTCACTAGGTGGGCTTGCGTCTGTGCAACTGAACCCTTGGGATCGAGACTATTACACGTCTCGTCTACTCGCTCGCTCTCGCTCGAAAACTCGTGCTCCTGACTTCTTGTCTTCGTATTTCTCTCTTGGTACAGTAATGCAGGGCCTATCCCGCCTCTTTACCAGACTATATGGTGTTCGGTTCGTACCGAAACAACATGCACCAGGAGAGACTTGGAACGACGACGTTCGCCGGCTCGATATAGTCGACGAGACAGATGGTCACATAGCGGTCGTTTATTGTGATCTCTTTGAGCGTCCGGGAAAGAATCCCAACCCAGCACATTTTACCCTTCGCTGCTCCCGCCTAATCTCTGCTTCCGAGATCAATGAAGCGGCCGCTGAAACGGGAAGTATCGGGGCTGCCGAAGAAGCTGTAAATGATGGCATGGCCGCAGCACGAAACCCTCGAACCGGCGAACTTTATCAGCTTCCTACCATCGCCCTTATCTGCGACTTTTCGCGCAATAATGGATCCGGTGAACGACCAACGCTCCTCAACTTCCGAGACGTCCAAACTCTCTTCCATGAAATGGGTCATGCTGTGCACTCAATGCTCGGCCGTACAGCCCTCCAGAACGTGTCCGGAACTCGATGCGCCACGGATTTTGCTGAACTGCCGTCGGTACTAATGGAGCACTTTGCCCGAGCACCGGAGGTCCTTGCTCTCTTCGCAAGACACTGGGAGACAGGCCTCCCCCTGCCTTACCAGATGGTTGAGGAAAAGCTTGCCCTAGATCACCGCTTTGCTGGCGCGGAAACAGAACACCAGATCCTCCTTTCGCAGCTGGATCAAGCATACCATAGCGCCCTCCCACTCTCTCTACACTTTAACTCGACCTACACTTACCACGAGATAATATCGCCTCCGAACGCCAGTATGCAGGAACCAAAAGGGACGGCCTGGCAAGGGTTCTTCGGTCACTTGTTTGGTTATGGTGCAACTTATTACTCGTATCTCTTCGATCGAGCCATAGCGGGCAGGGTGTGGAAAGAAGTCTTCAAGGAGGGAAGGGAAAGCATCAGCGCGGAGAAGGGGGGGAAGTTCCGAGAGGAAGTACTGAGATGGGGCGGTGGTAGGGATGGCTGGACTTGCGTGGCTGGGGTTCTAGGAGATGAGAAGCTGGCGGAAGGTGGAGGAGCGGCTATGGAGGAGGTGGGGAGGTGGGGTGTTCGGGATTGAGGATTGTACGAGATAAATGTAAAAATATAGCTGTCACATAGGTTATATAGAAGTACACGAGTTCTATTGTAGGCTTTCTCCGCTGTGAACCTGACTGTTTCCGCCGCCCACCCGGACCCTTTGTACGGACGTCAAAACACGAAAATAGTTCCGCATGTAACCAAGAAGATATCAAAGCAACAGAGCTAGAAACCAACGCCTCAATATGCCAAACAGCCCTTCTGCAATTGTTCAGTCCCTACCCACCTGCACTTGGCGGAGGCGGTCCGGCTCTTGGTGGAGCTCCTGCTCTAGGAGGTGGAGCAATTCCTCCTGCACCCGGTTTAGGGGATGGAGCATGATCTATTTCGCGACTCTTCTGCTCTCCCTCCTTGAAATATTCGTCCATGGCGGAAGCAGGACCAATGTGATGATGTGCACGGTGTTTGTGATTCGTTGCAGGTCCACGGCTCGATGTTCGAGGGGGTGGGGTAGATGAAGCAAATTGATTCGCAGGGATTAGGAACTCTGTTGAAGCCGAGGGCGGAGGGTATGGTGTCATGAAATGGCTGCCTGAAGACGCTGTGGCTGGGCGATTATCTTCGTTCGAGAAGCGGGCAGACTCAAATAGAGTCTCTCCGGGCGCCTGTGGAGGTTCCTGAAGGGGTGCTGGGAGTCGGTGAAGAGCGCCAAATCCGAGGACACAGCCAAGAGCACCTTCACCACCCCAGTGCCGTGATGGGTTGATAGTTAATTCACGGGTAACATTGTATTCGTGGTTGTAGACGTAGAGGCGTAGAGGCCGAGAGAGATGCTTCATATTATTAGCTTTGGTCCCCTTGTCAATGTATCCTTTTTATTAAGACAGTTATGGCAGAAGCTTCCCAGCCATGAGGATACTTACATCCTCGACCAGCTCACCAAGACCAGCTTCCCCGCGAACAATACCTTCAGGTGTCCCTATTATGTAGTCTCCGTACGGTAACAGCCCTGCTTGGTCGGCAGGAGAGTTGGGTGCGACATCTAAAATATGCCATACATCTTCTGTAGTTGAAAGAGGTGTCCACTGCAAGGCGATGCCAAGGGAGGGTGAACCTGCTGGAATGGGAATATGCAGTTCGCGGAAGCGATGTCCCTAGAAAGCACCATGCAGTTAGCTGAACTGAACTGCCGCGTCTGGTTGGGGCTTATTTAAGATGAAATCAACCTTTGCACTCCAGACTCCAAGCGTCACAGTAGAGCCAGCGCAGTTCCGCACTTCTTGCGCAAATAAATTTGAGTCTGGGTCATCCTGCAAAAGCAGTCAGCTTTAGTTCCAGTCGCTAGACTGCGAAGCACTAATCGCACTATTTGTCTGCCATTAATCCCACATATGAAGTCGAACCAGGGCTCGAGTGCTAGGTCTGGATTTCTATTGCGTAAGACCTGGAAGCCAAACCCCCCATGTCCTCCGGAGGACTGGGATTGAGAGTCAGAATCTAGACGAGATATAAGGCTATTGAGGGCCCGAAACATGGTGAATTGGTGACTAAATAATTATAGAGATGATAATTTAGTGTATCTGTCCTCGGTGTTTATTCCAAGTGGTCATAGCTTCTGCAAAAGATTCGATATCACGTGGTACCCCTCGTCATCTCCATCACATCATCACAAGCCCGTTACAGACTGAATCTGTCGAATAGCCTATCTGAACTGATAGAGGTGATTCACGTCTCTTCTGTACGAGACTTGGAGGTGACGCAATAGCCTCCCTCTGCGCTCACTCGTAGATAGATGAAGAAAGTGGGAGAGTGACAACCGACATTTCCCCTTGCATCCACGGGACAAGTTCCCTTAGCCAACAAATTTGGGTTTTTGTTTCTGATACCTGATCAAGGTGAGGATTCGATGTCCGCGAGCAAGGGTCACTCACCAGATAGCTGCCACCATTATAATAGCCTAGGCGAGGTACCTTGGGATATACAAAAGTTTGAGTCCCTGGCTGTTAAAACTCTTATTGTTTTTTCTAAGATTTCAAGCAGGTATTGGCAACAACGCCACAGCATTTTCTTAAAATACGACGAGGGGATATTGATGACCGACGACAGTTGGTTTGGCATCACCCCTGAACCCGTGGCCAAGTACTGTCTACCTCTAGATACTCATATTCCGGTTTCTAGTGAAGCTAAAGTTTCTGGCCAGTAAAATCGCCGAGCGTCTATCACACGCAAAAGCCAACACGATAATTGACGCCTTTTCTGGAGCCGGTGGAAACACGATAGCCTTTGCAAGGTCTGGAAAATGGGAAAAAATCATCGCAATTGAAAAGGATCCCGCAGCAATAAAATGTGCAAAACAAAATGCAAAAGTCTACGGGGTTGACGACAAAATCCACTGGATTGAGGGTGACTGTTTTGAAGTATTGCAAGAAGTAACTTATGGGTTTGTTGATTCCAAAGAGCCATATGTGATCTTTGCCAGCCCGCCATGGGGAGGTAAGGGCGTCTTACTGCCATTTCCACGAACCGTTAGCTCACCTGGAATAACTATTAGGGCCCGGCTATAGATCAGACAAAGTGTTCGATCTTTCCACAATGCAACCCTATCCTGTGGATGAGATCTACGAATGTTTTTCAAAGATTTCGGTGGACATTGCGTTATACTTGCCTCGCACTTCTGATCTTCGGCAACTGACTCGTTATTCACCTGAGGGCCATAAGCTTGAGGTGGTCCACTATTGCATGGAGGGTGCGAGCAAGGTTAGTGCATGGAAACCTCCTGATTTTTCAATGTGTAATGTCTAAAACGATTTGCTCTCTAGGCAATTTGTGTGTATTTTGGAGGACTAGCCTTGCCTTGATTCTTAGCTTAGCCTTTATGAGAGCATTATCATGTGGCTAGCGCAACAACATTGTAAATAGATATGAAAATAGACTCTTTGCTGCCAGCTAGGTTGTACTCGCGGACGGCAATTACAATAGTTTAAATTGAAGAAAAGGGCGTAGATGATGCAGGAAAGAGAATCACAGGACCTTGCAGCGTCGGCCGCGGTCGAAATTAGCTTTAGCACGCTAAGGACAGGATGTTCAAGATGCCCAAGACTATCGAGCACACTAAAAATTAAAAATTGCAAGACTGTGAATACTTTCATGTCAATACAGTTGCCTCATGTAATCGGGAGCCCGTTAGTAGAGGATACATTGGAATCTACAGGCCCTTCTCCAACTGCCCCTTTTGAAAGAAAGATTTTAACTTGAAAACCTTGTCCGTGGTCTGCTAACATGATCTGGCAGAGGCTAAAGGGGTCAAAATTTTTGTAGGCCCTTCATTACCAACGGCATTCTGCGAGCTTCTTCTTGAAGCCGGCTCATTTCTTGATAGAACAGTAGATATCTTGTCATTTCGAACTCATTCGTAGCAGCGAAATTGCTTAATGTCGGGATTTTATTGGTTCATACCTTGGAGGTCCTGGCCTTACTATAAATGCTCCATGTTCGGTTAAGCCCACTCATTACGTGGGCGTTGGAAAAAGCAGCCTCACGTGATTTTCGTTTTTGATCTTTCTAAGATTCTATAACACTGCTCAAAGGAATGTGAAAGGCGCGTCAGCGTTACATTCGCTATCTACACATTTCAATCCTGATTCATATTTCGATTCACCAATCACTCACATAAATACCCTCTTCAGACGACTTCAAAGACGGGCAGATGGTGAATGTTCATCTCGTACGGCGAGGCTTCGACATACGGTGCGGAGCGGGCAACTACCTTCACTATTGATAATGGTCAGTCTTGCGCCTGCGCAGAACCCATCGCAGCACCTTAATCTGCAGTCCACGATGGCGCCTCACTTCACCGAGCAGTCTGCCTCAAGGCAAGATGAAGATGACGACCTAGAAATTGCGAGAATAGTAACTGATGAGCATGGGGCTCTTGACTTCATGAGCCGATCACTGGAGCCGGGTGAGAAAGCTGATGACGCTGTCGACTATGAGGACATTGGCGATGACGACCTTGCTGAGGAGGTAGATTCGCCAACTGCGGATGGAGGGGAAAATAATTCCTGGCTGGGCGGAGAATCTGATGGGGAGGAAGGCGACGGCGCTTTGCGGGAAGGGGATATTCAGCATAAGGGGAAGACTGGGCACGCTGCCGACTTTGATGATCTTTTCGGAGACTTTACTTCCTCTACAGGGCTGGGAGATGGCATTAACGGCAATGAAGCGGAGGTACCGGACGATGAAGACTTCCCGTTTGACATAGAGACGGATGATAATTTACAAGAATCATCAAGTACCTTACCGGCTTCAGGTCAGGCTGGGGAATCTGCGAGCTCAGGGAATGCTCTCTTTCGGGATATTGACTTTGGTGCCAAAGAGTCAGATCGATTCTTCGACCATCACGACTTAAACATACCGCCTCCACCACCCGAGAACAGTGCTGAGTTGGTAGCTAGTTTATGGCCAGACTTTCAACCAGACAGACGACTAAGAGTAGCGACATTATTTTGGTACAAGAAAGCTTACTTTGTTGGCAAGACGCCACTGAGAGTCCCCAAACCTGTTATTCCAACAAAGATTAGCCTCGAGCTGGAACCGGATCAAGAGAAGGCCTTCAAGATAAATAGTACTGCTGGCCTTGGAAAGCGTGCTTCTCAGACAGACACATCACAGAAAAGCATAATTTTCGTTGAGCGTGATGGCCAAAGAGAGAGTAACAGCGATGATGACATTGACATGGACACGGGCCTGGAAGATAATACTATCGGTGGGATCAGCTGGACGGACCTGGAGGTCATATGCGATGACTGGGATTCAAAGGTTGGAAAAGAGATTTCGGATTCTGAGCCAGAAGAAAACGGCAAACATGCGAGGGAGGATGATCTGTTCGGCGACGATAAATGGGAGGAAGAAGTCGGGATAACGCCAGTAAAGGTAGGCGTTCAGACAAGATCGTCCGATCTAGAAAAATGAACTAACCTTCTCATTTGAAATAGAAGCAGAAAATAGTGGCCGAGAGCACAGCTGAATCCTATGCTCCACATGTGTTTGCGCTCCCGTCCTTTGATGACCCTGAGGAAGCTACAGCCAAGATTGCTAGATCAGTCATTTTGGATCTGAATGACCCACATCTTCTACTTGATTTTCATCAGCCTGGTGGAGCATCCTTACGTCAGCAAGATTCTAGCGGTGCCGCCAAACCTCTCTCAGGTGGTGCAAGCCTCAAAGACCGTCTCAAGAGATACAACATTTCAAACGATGAGGCATATGATATGTTAAAGGAAAATCACGGCAAGGTGCGGAGTACCATTGGGAACCTCAGAGTTGAGCATGGTTTGCCGGCCTTGAGACTGCAATATCCTTATGTAAGTATCGATGTGGCCTGGCAAGTACAGGAAGTGTGGTTAACAATTAGCAGTATAAGACAAAACTTGGGGTGCGGGAGGCTCGTTCTTTTCACCGTCCAGTTCTATCATTTCGACCTAATGAAATGATTCGGTTCAAGAAGCCAAGTTTCATGAAACGGAAGCATCTCAAGGGCCGGAGCCCAGAGAGTCTTTTCAGCACGACGAAAGACCTCTCACTTGCCGATAATTCGCACGTCCTTCTCCTCGAGTACTCGGAGGAATATCCTACAATGTTATCAAACTTTGGTATGCATAATCGTATTATCAACTACTACCGACGGAAAAATTGGGAAGACACGGCGCGGCCAAAGCTAGACCTGGGTGAGACAGCTGTTCTGCTTCCGCAGGACAGAAGCCCATTCTCAATATTTGGAGCTATCGAGCCCGGTCAAGTCACGCCGGCTCTATACAATGCAATGTTTAAAGCCCCGATCTTCAAACAACAGTCGAAACCGACAGACTTCTTAGTCATTCGTAATACCACCGGTGTCAACGGATCGAATTGGTACCTTAGAAACATCGAGAACCTCTACGTTGTCGGGCAGGAATTTCCTTCAGTTGAAGTACCTGGACCGCACTCACGCAAGGTCACAACAGCTTCGAAAAACCGAATGAAGATGATTGCGTTTCGGAAAGTTCGAAGGAGCGCTACTCACAGTGTGCCTATTGCGGATGTCACTGCTCACTTCCCGGAGACGACGGACATGCAAAATCGTCAGAAACTCAAGGAATTCATGGTGTTTTCGAAAGCTAGTAAGGAATGGGAAATGAGATCTGGAGAAGCCATTCCCGACGAACAGACTCTAAGAACTATGATAGAACCCGAGGATGTGTGCTTGCTAGAGTCAATGCAAGTTGGTGTTCGCCAACTTGCCGATGCTGGCTACGGGGAGGGCGCGGCTGTAAATTCGGATGACGAGGAGAAGGAAGGCCAATCTATTCAACAGCAACTTGCGCCGTGGGAAACGACGAAGAACTTTTTGAATGCAGCCCAGGGGAAGGCCATGCTTGAAGTCCATGGTGAAGGGGATCCATCAGGGCGGGGTTGGGCCTTCAGTTTCGTGAAAGTCTCCATGAAGGGTGGGTTCAAGTCTGTTGGAGAGAGTGTTGAAGATAAGCTCGACAGTAAGCGAAAGGCGGAGCTAGGCGGCCATAGCTACAACGTTGCCCTGCAACAGAAAGCATATGAAGAGAGCATATCGAAGGTGTGGGAAGAACAGACCAAGAGCCTGTCCTCACAAATAGAGCCTTCAGAGGCAGAACCTGAAGATGCCCACGGCGATGATACTGGCGATGTGTTCGAGTCGGAAGCCCCTACCCCGGCTGCTTGGACCCATCGTGGCGACGATGAGACAACTAGCCAATTTAGCAGGATCAGCGCATCGAGCAGTCGCGGCAAGGTGCTTCGCATCACTCGTAGGTTGCCCAACAAGTTCGGCATTCTGGAAACGACGAGGGAAATTGTTCGAGATCCTAGAGTGATCCGTCAATACCTCAAACGACGCCGAGATGTTGAATCCGAGCGTGTACAGTAAGTCACTAATATGTACCCGAGGTTTACGAAGCCCGTACTAATGGACTGTTAAAGAGTTTCCAGTCTCCCGGACAAGCCGACGGGCAAGGCGGAGCAGGACAGAGCTGCTAAGAAACGGTTCGTGGGCACTTGCATGACTAGAAACGAAGAGTCCCAATTGCTCACTCAATTTATAGTCTCGAAGAGGAGCTTTTCCGTCTTTCTCGGAACAAGGAACGCCGAATAGCTCGCGAAAAGGCAAAGGGCATAGTGCCAGATGGCACAGCAACATCAGACATCGGCTCACCTACGTCGGGCACTCCCAAGATTAGCGGAACGAAGCGAAAGTGTGCTAACTGCGGGCAAGTGGGACACATCAAAACCAACAAAAAGTATTAGCCACCTGCTATCTGTATAGAAGTCCTCTTTGCTAACGAGTGTACTATAATTACAGAGCTTGTCCTATGCTTAACGGCACAATGAGACCTGAGGATGGTCTTGCAAGCAATACTGCCGGGTTCGGCTCTATGGGAACTGCACCGGCTTTGTGATTTTTTCTCACGGGGAAAATAACTCCGGTACACGGTTTCTACCCAGTTGAACAAAAGGAAGGTGACAACGATTGATGTGCGCAACATGGCGATGTGACTGCGGTCTTGCTATAGGCGACTCTTCTTCGAAAAGGGCTTAGTTCCTATATTCTGGGGTGTTAGGAATACGTACTCTCAATTTGCCTAGACGGTTAGTGACCGTGGAAGTACTCTGCACGTCATCATAATTTGTATTCCTGTGGTTCCTCACATAAATTTCCCGAGTTGTGGCGTGTTGTCGTTTCAGCATAGCATTGGGCGCTGGCGTTTACATACTTCCCCACAGCACGATATTCATGGATATGGTCATTGACTATCGGCTGGCTTGCGACGTGCTCGCGTCTCCCCTTTCCTGACTCTAATTGCCTCTCACGCTTCTTGAGAAGCCAGGACTTAAAGGCATGACAGCTAAGGAATTGGTGTGTCCACCTTTCTTCCATTACGGGTGGATCGAGAGATCTGCCTGCCAGGCGTTCGCAATGCATTTGCTCGGATAGTTCTTATTCGTCATGTACATACATCATAGATACAGACACGCTGTGGGCGACTGGAGGTCTGACTGACTCCTAGTCGAGTTTGCCTCGACCTGAAAAGTCCACTAATAAATTTTGTACAAAGTGAGCATAACTTAGGCATGAGTGCACTGATTTATGGACCTGGAGCAGAAGGTGCTCAGTGCTCAGCACGGAGTACGGCATATCGATTTTGTGCCAGGAGCGGGATGAACAAGTGGTTCGAGCGGCCAATGGGCGATTTCGCCAACGCCCTGGACATCGGTATGACTCGTCTAGCAATTAAGCATGACTCGTTTAGCGGCGCGTTCCACGACGCGTACTCCGCAAACGAGTTCCCCCAGCGACGAAGTACTTAATCTGTCTCCAACCTCCTGAGGAAAAAAATCTCCACACTACACCAACTTGGTGCTCAGTATACTCTCCCTACTGTCCAAGCCTTAGTTACTCTGTCAAAAGTGCTGTCCCCAGCTCTTCGACGTTTCCCTAGCTTCATTATGTCTGGACTTAAGCGTTTAGCTGCCGGAGATGCAGCCTCCGATGCAAAAAAGCCCAAGATGACAGCCAATGGCTCCATCACCTCCTTTTTCGGCGTTCCAAAGTCATCTTCATCGGCGAAGAATGCACTTGGAGGATCTTCCCCATCTGCGAAGTTTAACAAGGAAAAGTGGGTTGGGACATTGACGGCTGAGCAGAGGGAGCTCTTGCGGCTTGAGATTGACACGCTGCACGACAGCTGGTTGGCCCATCTGAAGGATGAGGTGACGAGTAAGGACTTTTTGGATCTCAAGAAGTTTTTGCAAGCGGAAAAGAAGGCTGGAACGAAGGTTTTTCCGCCCGAGCAGGATATCTATTCCTGGTATTTATCCCTTCACAGTTTACCATTTCCTACGCCTTGGACCTGGCGAACTTCAGAGCAGAATATTAGGATGGTATTAACCTCTTCGCAGGTCCCGATATACTCCGTTGAACACAGTTAGAGCCGTAATCCTCGGCCAAGACCCCTATCATAACCACAACCAAGCCCATGGTCTCTGCTTCTCGGTTCGCCCGCCTACGCCCGCTCCGCCGTCTTTAAAAAATATTTATATCGCTCTCAAAAATGACTATCCGTCGTTCACCGCTCCGCCGAAGAACGGTGGTCTTCTCACTTCCTGGGCTGAGCACGGAGTACTCATGCTTAATGCCTGTCTTACTGTCCAAGCTCATCAAGCAAATAGCCACTCGAATAGGGGCTGGGAGAAGTTTACAGGCAAGGTGATCGAGATCGTAGCGAAGCAGAGAACGCGAGGAGTTGTGTTTCTAGCTTGGGGATCGCCAGCAGCCAAGAGATGCACAAAGATAGATAAGACTAGACATTTAGTATTGCAAGCTGTTCATCCGAGCCCGTTGAGCGCACATAAGGGTTTTGTGAGTCTGACTCTTTGCTAAGGCTCCTTTGGATGACTGGTGCTAACCTGCCCCATTAGTTCGAATGTGGCCATTTCAAGCAGGCAAATCAATGGCTTAGGGAGAGATATGGTCCAGATGGAGAAATAGACTGGAATCTTGTCCCATCTGTGAAAACGGCCAAACCTGTTGACGACGATGAGTTCCCATTCGATGACGAAGATATGCCTGCTGAAG